>ML110967.1:0-29733 GCA_003697995.1 Taxidea taxus jeffersonii | reverse complement strand
GTGGTAGTTGTCTTTCTCCAGTTGACTTATTTCGCTAAGCATAATACGCTCTAGTTCCATCCATGTCGTCGCAAATGGTAAGATTTCATTTCTTTTGATGGCTGCATAGTATTCCATCGTATATATATACCACATCTTCTTTATCCATTCATCTGTTGATGGACATCTAGGTTCTTTCCATAACTTGGCTATTGTGGACATTGCCTACACTGTTGGTGGGAATGCAAGCTGGTGCAACCACTCTGGAAAACAGCATGGAGGTTCCTCAAAAAATTGAAAATAGAGCTACCTTATGACCCAGCAATTGCACTACTGGGTATTTATCCTAAAGATACAAACGTAGTGATCCAAAGGGGCACGTGTACCCGAATGTTTATACCAATCCGTCTTTTAAGACTGATCTCAAATGCCCTCTCCATGAAACTTGCCTAATTTCCCAGCTGGAAGTCATCTTGTATTCTATAGTGTGAGTGTGAGTGTATATGGTTGCTCAGTTTTCATAGGCAAAATTGATCTTTTTAAGTTTACTGTGCGTTTTCTGTGGGACGCAATACAGGGTTTTACGTGTACTAGTTGTTTTAATCTCTGAATTGTTTTCATCTTCATTTTCACATGATAGCCTTTCTAAATATCAAAACAGATCTTACAGAAGTAAACAATATGATAGTTCATTTGAGATTAATAAGCATATGCAAAAACAGTCAAATAATCTCTTAATTGGTCTTCCTTCCTGTGGACTTTATGTGATACTCAACTGTGACAAATGTGCAAATTTTATTAAATGTACTTTGCACTTAATTATCTTAATTACCCTTAATTATCTATTGTGATAAAAACCCTGGGGTCATTCTCTCAGATAAATACATTTAAATATACAGATTTGGAGTTAGATTAAGTGACTATTTGTGAACTTTTCTAAAATTATGTTTGAACTAAAACATGATCTAATATGTGCACTAATATATGACCAGCAAATCTGGTCATTCTCTAATCAAATTTCAATTATTAGAATCACTCTGGAATTAGGTGATTAATTTCACTCTATGCCCACAACCCACAGGTCAGCCTAAGGACTGGGTGTCTCTAATAAAGACAAAATGAACCATACCAAAAAACCCACTAAAACAAAATTAAAAAGCAAGTTCATGACCATTTTAAAGGTAAATAATCAGAAGCTCAGAGAGTAGACATGACTGTGTCAGGTGGCACAGCGAATGAACAGTCACACCCAGATGGCAACCCAGGTCATCTTGCCCCAGTTAAGTGTACCATTATGCCTCTTTCCTCTCTGAACCATCCACTCGTCCTTCTATTTTGCAGGATTTCTCCATATCTGGGCTAACTCTCTGACAACTATGACTTTCACAGGTTAATTGTAGGAATAGAATAAACCAGTATGCTAATTATGAATAAATTTTCAAATTAGAGAAATCTTATTGTCCCTTTTCTTTTTCCTGGTTGATATTTAGACACAGCCATATTTGCCCCAGGCCCAGTGATCCCCAGTGACCCTCTGGTGCTGTGCTTAATAAAGACAACCTCTGACTTTAGGGAACAAATGTGCTCCCTCAAGAGGAGCCCCTGTTTACTGACTCACTCATTTTCCAGGGAGGTTATCGCTCAATAACTCATGAGTTCCCATGATTGGTATGTGCATGAACTAAGACTTTTGGGGGGGGAGTACTTTACTGCAACGGAAATGAAGATACTGGCTATCATAGAAAGTCAAAGTCGGTCACCTGTGGTAATGGGATTTTCTTGATCTGAGTAGTAGTTATGTGGTTGTGTTTACTTTGTGAAAATTCATTATGCTCTACACATGTGATGAGTACAAATTTACACATTCATGTTACACTTCCATAAAATATTTATCTACAATAATAATAAAAATTCTAACAAGACAGCACTGCCTTAGCCTGGCTTTTAGAGCAGGACAGAGTGGGGGAAAAAAACCGCCAAGTTGTAGAGTCAAAGCTTAAATCCCGGCTTTCTATCTTTTTAGCTCTGTGATGTTGTGCCAGCCATATTACGCCACTGGGCCTCAGATTTCTTCATATGTCTCGAATAGGAAAAAAATAAATACCTATCTCCTGGAGATGTCGTGGTGATGGCATGATGCTTGTAAAAAGCGCCAGGAGTAGAGAGCACCCGGTCTTCGGTAGGCATCAGTGATGCATACATTTGCGCAAACACTTTTACGTCAAGCACCATTCTGGGATATAAAGGCCAGTAAGTTAGAGTTCTTGCTCTCTGGTGGGTCATTTCAAGAACACTCCCCCACCCTTTCTTCCAATATCAAATTAAAGTATAGTTTTCTAGCCCTTTCTCCCACTACTTCCCACCTGTTCTCCACACAGTGAGAGGATTCACCCCACTCTCCTTTCCCACCTTTCAGGGCCATGTGCAAACCTCTCCCTCTGGACTTCCATGAGCATTGTGCTGTGCTGTCTCTTTCCAGAAGCACTTACCACCTCATGTTGCAGTTCTTTTATTTATATATGGGATAGTAGTTGGATGGATGAATAAATGAATGTTCCTTTGTCCTGTATAGTTGCTTCCCTTCTCGTCACTACGAATCTCAACTCCACCTGTCTTTCCAGTTCCTCCTACTGGTATCTTCTCAGTTTCCTTCCTTGATCGCCTCCAGACAGAAGCAATTTTCCTTCCTCCATACTCCAAAAGTATTTTATTTGAACTTTGTCACGGACCTTCGTGTAGCATGGAGAAGTCTGGCCTTCAGAAGGTGTTAAATCTGAGGCTTGCCACTGGATTCAACTCTAACCAGTTGTGTGGCCTTAGGCAAGCAAGCTTCTCTGACTTTATTTTCTTCACACTAAAAGTAAGGAAAACTAGGTCCATCTTTCAAAACCATCATAAAGTTTAGAAATAATGCATGTCAGAAGGCCATGCCATGTCAGAGTTGTTCGTTGAAGAAGAGATATTATTTCAATCCTGCTCTGTAGAATCTAAGTAGACATTGTGTCTTCTTCTATAATGAAAGATCCATGCCTACCCTACCACAGCATTTCCCATAGTGCCTGCATAGAGCAAATGTTCAACACATGTTTGAATAAACGGATGAATAAAAGATAAAACAAATTTCTTAGTGCTGGTGGCAGAGAAAAAAATCCCATACAAAGTCTCTGAATCCCAGATGACTATTTGAAAATCCTTCTCTGGCGATGAATAATATAAGTGCTCGCCTGCTAAGAGATCATTCAGTTTTCCTGCTGTTGCACAGGGGGTGGGGAAAAAAGAAGAAGCAGGAGAAGAAGGCTGAATGACACAGCCCTCTTATAGTGCTGTAGGAACAAGCAAATATTAGCATGACTTTACCTGGCACTGATTGGTTGTTACTCACCAGATGGTGAACCACAACGATTGAGTCTGCTCTAAAGAATATTACTGTGGTTTGGCTTATGGGATAATATAGGTGATATTTCTATAAAGAGAATCCGTTCAATTTGGATTAGATTTTGGAGGCTAGAAGCTGGTAAATGTGTTGTTAACTACATACAAGGCCAAGTGAGAACCATAAAGGTAAGTTTCTTTCTTTCTGCATGCAAAGTTCTTGTCTTTACATTTCCTGCTGTAGTGAAGTGTCAACATTGCATAATAACCATCCTCCAAGACTTTATTAAAATCCTGACCTTTACTTCAAAGCTTCTGTTTGGAAGGAGAAAAGCAGGGAGAGAAAATTAGGTCTTTTCTAACAGTCTCCAGGAGCTTTAGGCCATAGGCCAAGAAGACTCAGGCTGTCTTTTGGAAAACATGTCTTTGCCTGTCACCCTGTCACTCATCTAGATATGCTCCTGTGACGGATGGTGCAGGAGGAGCCTGACTATGAACACAGCATCCCAAGGGAGGTGAAGCAGTGTTAAAGGAGAAGCAACTGGGAGAATGGGGTTTCTGGTTCTCTGACGATGGATATCTAGTGGAAGAATCTAGCGGCCTCTGAGCACGACAGAATTCTTAGCACATAACAACTCCATCCAAACCCCTGTGCTAAGTAAGAGACTATACCAAACTCTAGCATGACTTTTAGCAGCATAAGGCTGTGCCCCTATGATGACTCCAGCCTCCCATTAAAATGCCTGTGTGAGAAAGCTCAAGGCTGCCAGGAAAAATTCCTGTCTGTTCTAGCCAACATCTGATGATAGGCTTCTGACCTCCTTTTCTTAGAGCACTTACTAAAAAGGGCTCACAATTGTGAATATGTATCTCAACACTGAAGGAGCTTTCTCAAGGACCTGAGAGCCACTGCTCTGAAATGTCATCATCAGGAAGGCCAGTCTCTGTGGGAGGATAGGAGCTTAACTTCAATAACTGCCAACCAGCAGATACAGCTGGCCTAATCATTTCACATTGACCAATCTCTTGTAATTTTTTTTCTGACTCTCCCGAGTCCCTCTCCTCCCTACTCCCTCATTCTCTTGAAACACCCAAATTTCCTCTGCACAAATCAGAATGAAGCTTAGTTTTTATTTTTTTAATTTACATTGGAAGCATTTCTAGATTTCAAGCTGTCAGTAGTCACAGAAAAATCCATTTTCTTTGGATTTAACTAATGTCCAGCTGTGCTGAACTTTGACACCTCCATACAGAGTCACCTGATCCTGGGGCTCACCTTTACCCCTAGGCTAAGAGAGTTCTGGAAGGGATCCAGGAAACCCCCCCTTCACCTCTCTTCTTCCAGGGCTTCACGTCACATAGCCTGCTAGGTTGAGGGGTAGGAATGAAGAAAGTCTCCCTCTGCACAACCAGATTTCCTCTTCCAAAACACTTGACTTTCAATAGTATTTGGGCCCCTGAGCACATACCACTGGTGAGATAAGGCTGAGCTGAACCAAACTGAGGGGAGAGGGGCTTTTTATCAGGGACAGAGATTTCTAAGGAGCAAGAAGGAGCACTGACTTGGAAAACAGGGCACCGCAGAGGCAATGGGAAATGACATGGTTGAGCCTTTGAAGGGGACAGCCAGAGAGCAGCTACTGGGCTTGGGTGGGGACCGAAGGGAAAAGGGCTAAGGAATATAAAAAGGGGGAACATAAAAGGACAGGGAAGGTGACATCATTAATTGTTTCATTGTTCACATTTTTCCTTTTGGCTCAGTCTTGCTCTTCACCTTCCATCTAAAAACTTAAAGTAAAATGTCTCTGCACTGTACTTTCTTTCCTCTGCTCCCAGCCAAGAAAAGCTATTTATTGTTTTATTTCTTCTCTCCCAATTATTCTGGCAAAAAAATGTAAGTCAAAGGAAGGGGCAAAGAATTGGTCACTTAATATCTTTGGGTCTCAGTTGAATCATGAGAGTTTTGGACTAGATTCATAGTTTAGCAAATGTTTATTAAATGAGTAGTATGTCCAGACTACTGTCTACTTGCTAGGGAAACATCATATCTTTCCTGGAGCTTACACTGCAGTGAAGGCAACATCCTAAAGGCAAATTAAAAATAACAAAATTAAGATAGAGAATGCAGTAGTATTTGGTATGGTTGTCAGGAAAGGGTTTCATGAGAAGGTGACAATTGGGCAGGAATGTGAACGAAGTAAAGGAGCAAGCCAAGCAGAAGAGAATTCCAGGCAGAGGGAACTGGAAGTGCAAAGGGCCCAGCACGAGAACATGTTAACATGGGCAGGCAGCAGAGAGGAGCACACAGTAAGAGACCTGGAAAAGTAATTCAGTGCCAAATCATGAAGGGGCTTGTGGCTACTGTAAGCACTCTAGAAATTTCTCTAACCATGATGAGAATTCATTGAATATTTGAGAGCAGAAGATGACATTTTATTACTAGTAAAAATAACAATTAATATTTATATAGTACTTCATGTGTGCTAGTCTCTTTTCCAATGAATTCATTTAATTTTACAGCTCTGATATGGACATTATATTATTAGTTAATTTTACAGATGATGAAACTGAGGCACAAAGAAGTTAAGTAAATTGACCAGTTATATTAATGCGTTACCGATTTTGACCTTGAACCCAGGTGGTCTGCCTCCAAGGTCCTTGCCTTCAATGCCTAACCTGTATTTATTCTGTATTCTGTATGCCTAGCCTGTATTCTGATTTCAATTGCTAAGACCCTCAGAAGTGTGAGAAAAGACCTTGGAGGCTAGAGTTTAAGCAGAGGGCCAATGAAGGGAGAGAGGACAATGATGTGGGCTGTAGTGGCTTTGAAGAGAAGTAGTGGTCAGATTTGAGATGTATTTTGAATGTAGAGGAAGCAATCTTTGCTGCTGGATTGCAGATGAGCTCTGAGAAAAAGCCAGGGATCCATGGCGAATCCAACTTTCTGAACTGAGCAACTGAGTAGAAGATGGTGTTGCTTACAAAACTGGGGAAACTGGGAGAGGGGGTGGTTTGGTGAGGGGTGGAAATAGGGGCTTTTTTTTTTTAATATGTTAAGTTTGAAATATGTATGAAACACCCAAGAAGATATATAAAGGAAGCAACAGGGTAAATAGAGTCTGGGTTTCATTTATTTATTTATTTATTTATTTATTTTATTTTTTTTTTAAAGATTTTATTTATTTGACAGAGAGAGATCACAAGTAGGCAGAGAGGCAAGCAGAGAGAGAGGAAGGGAAGCAGGCTTCCTGCTGAGCAGAGAGCCTGCCTGATGTGGGGCTCGATCCCGGGACCCTGGGATCATGACCTGAGCTGAAGGCAGAGGCTTTAACCCACTGAGCCACCCAGGTGCACCCTCATTTATTTATTTGACAGACAGAGATCACATGTAGGCAGAGAGGCAGGCAGAGAGAGAAAGGAGGAAGCAGGCTCCCCGCTGAGCAGAGAGCCCGATTTGGGGCTCGATCCCAGGACCCTGAGATCATGACCTGAGCTAAAGGCAGAGGCTTTAACCCACTGAGCCACCCAGGCGACCCTAGAGTCTGGGTTTCAGACTGTAGATTTTAAATTCATGGGTCATTGTCACACAAATGTTTGAGAATTCTACATGTCTGGATGTGATCTCCCACGGAGGGAACATAAACACATCAAGGATAGGCTCTGGGCCATTCTAACCTTCGGAGATGATGAAGAGGTGAAGGATCCAAGAAAAGAGTCTGGAAAGGAGCAGCAGATGAATCAATGGAAAACAAGGAGTCAGGTAAGAAGGAGTTTGAAGGAGAAACTGACCAACTGTGTGGAATGCTGCTGATGGGTCAAGTAAGCTGAAGACTGACAATTAACCACTGAATTTGGCTAGGAGGAGGTCATTTGATACCTTGACTCTAAAGTGTTAGGGCCAAGACTGACTGGATTTGTTTCAAGGGACTAGCAACATTCTGAGGCATATGAGTAAAGATAAACTGAAAAAAGAGGTGGGGGATAGTAGCAGAGGGAAGGAGAGAGTCATGCATTTCCAAATACTTCAATCCACTTCAGAATATTGTATCAAGCATCTTCTACACACCCAACACTGTTAGGTGCTGACACCAGTGAGATCGTAGCCTCAGTCATTCATTCATTTAGGGGAAAATTGTTTGCTGAATGCCTAGTATGTGAGTTCGAAAACATTTTTTCTTAATTGTTATAATAACATTTTGACATTAAAGCAAATTTAAGAATTATGCCTATACTCTCATAATCCCAACAAACACTTTTCCACATTTCTTTCAATTACAGGACATACATTTCCATAACTTTTACACAAAGCTATTAGTTATTTCATAAGCATTTTTTGTTTGTAGACATATTTTCATAATACCTTAATTTGACAGCAGATATTTTTTATGTGACTATACATCGTTATTTCTTCATTTTCCATTCCCAACCATTTACGTTATCTTCAGACTATAATAGATATTACAATGATTATTTTTCTATATGTCTGTCATCCTCATTAAGCTATGAGTATTCCTCCCAAATCCAGGACTATATGTGGTTCAGTTTTGAATCACCAACATGTCCCAGGCACCCAGTCTTGACTTCTAGGAAGCACATGAGACCGTATAGTGGAGCAGCTAATAAGAAGACTCGCTGCCTTGGTTCTTATCTTGTGTTCTCCACTTGTAGGTTTGTAGCCATGGGTAAGATACAACTTCTCTATAGCTCATTGATAAATTACACATCAGAATAGTACCCTTAAATGAGTTGATATATGCAATGTGCCTAGTACAATGTAAGTGCCTATATAAGTGCTTGATGAGTGTATTATATAAGAACAAACGTCCATGCCCTGAATATGTTCAATGAATGAATAATAAACCAAGGAACAATTTTATTTGTGCTTTGCACAGGTAATTTTAAAAATTCTTTTGGATTATTTGCTTTTGGGTTCAGTAACCATATTGTGAGCATGTACTACGTGTCAGGTATCGAGAGACAAACGATCGTTTCTCCAGATTAATTTCCCTAAGTGATATCAGTAAATGCAAGAACAGGAACATTTCCACAGCTTTGATTGTCCTACTATTTTGCCTTGGAGATTTAAGCTCCTTGAAGGCAGGGGCACTGTCTGAGTGTCACACTGCTGGCCATCGTTATAAAGACTGCCACCTGTTAGTTCCACCTGCTAGTTCATTCAGCCCTCTTTCTTTTTTCATATCCTTTTTTCTCCTTTACTTAATTGCTTTCTCTGGATCTCAATTTTTTTGGATAATTTAATAATATCCAATTAGGTAACTCTGAAGGTGGAAGGAAAAAATCGAGAAGGTGGTGGTGGGCAAGGCATATGTGAAGAGACAAGTCTACGTGGTAGAAGGCCTTTGGGAGGAGGGGTCAAAAATGGGGACAGGTGACGACAGGGCACTGCCAGTCAGGAATAAATCACGAGGGACTACTAACAGAAGATTCTTGAACAAAGAACAATGAAAGTCATTATAAACCCTGTTAGGATGATTATGCAGACTACCATCTAGAATGTGAGAGAGCACTTGAGGTCTCTGGCAGAAATCTGGAGAAATGGAAATGAATGAAAGGAAAGGAACATTTTTTGAGATTATTTCCTTCTATAACGATGCATTCATTCATTCATTCATTCATTCAATGCACATGTATTGGGGGCCTATTTTGTGCCAGGCACTGTGCTAGGCACTGGGTATCCACCCGTGGAAAATACAGTTTCAGTCCTGCTGTCATGACCATTTGTTTGACCCACGACTGTCACTTGTGGCGAAGCAAGAGCCCCGAACACCGACACTGAGTCTGTTTTTTCCTGTCGCACTCTGTGCTTGGCACATGGTGGGCGCGCTCACATCCTGTAGTCTGAAGTGATTCATGGCTTTGGTGCAGCAGGACAGCGAAGCACACAGAGCCGGGGAGAGAAGGCAGGGTGGCATCGATCTCGCCTGGAAGACCAGGACCCTGCAATGAACACATGTATGCAAATCTGTGTATAGTGGGGGCGTATCTTCCCAGGGCACCTGGCAGCGGGCCCATCACCGGGACCCACCCTCTCCTCTGCGGGCGCGCTCAAGCCAGCCCAGGCGGTGGCGGGGCGTAGACCCGACCAGGCGCAGCCTCGCGTCGGTTCGTAGGCAGGCCCAGTGCGGCTCCTCCTCGCCGCGGGCGGGGCTGCCCTCAGTGCCGCCCCGCGGCCGCGGCTCCGCGAAGCTCGGAGCGCCGGGGGCGGGCGAGCCAGGGCGGCGGGTGGAGCCCGGGCAGCGCGGCGGCGGCCAATCGCGCCGCGCCGGGGGAGGAGCCCCAAAGGGGGAAAAAGAAAGTGCGGCGGAAAGTAAGAGGCTCATTGGGGGGAAGACTGGCCGGATCAGGGTCCCCGGACTCCGCTTTGGCCAGACTGACGGAAAGAAGCAGTGTCGGGCGACCCTGCCACCCGTCCCCACTGGTTCTCTGCGCTCTCTCTGCTTCCCAAGAAAGGTGAGTCTCTCGCTGTCGTGAGGGCTCGGAGGAATCACCTACCCACAGAATCTCAGGGTGGAAGGACTCCCGAAAATCGTCTCGTTCAACCCTCTTATTTTCCAGAAGGACAAACTGAGGCAGAGAGCGAGGCAGCAGCTGGGATAGATCACACAGCTAGTTAGTGCTGTGGTCGGGACTCGAACCCAACTGTCCAGAACCCCATTTTTGCTTTGTGGAGATCGAGGTACCGCAGTCTGGGGACCGCTGCGCGTTGCTGCACCCCAGTTCCAGCCCTCTGAGGGATCTACCCTGGCGTACCCCCGCCTGGGTATCTCCAGAGCGCTGCTGCGAGCGGTGAGGATAGAAGAGGGCAGTGTGTCCCAGCGTGTCTCATGCCAGGAGCTGTGACAGCCCGGGGAAAGGCTGCTTGCAGCCTCGCTCCGTCCTCCCCTGACCTGCTTTCTCAGAAAGATACCCCTGCCGAGGGTGTCTGGCTGGCTCCTGGGGAGGCGGTGGCGAGGGGAGGGACGTCGGGGCGCCGATGCCGGGGTTGGTACTCACAGCTGTCCCCCAGCGCGGGGAGGAAGCTGGTGGTCCCGTAGGGGATAGGATGCCCCTCGGTTAGGAATAGCTGGCTTCATGGAGCCATGGCCCCCGTCACTTCTGAGTGCCGGGAGGCAACAAGGAAGCTGAGTTGAAGAGAAAAATCACAAGCAGAAAAGCAAACTTCTGCCGTTTTCTTTAAGAACCAGTACCCAGTCTGTCTTCCCTCCACCTCCGGCCGTGAAATTGAGATCCACCGCGCCGCTGGGAAGGCTTCTGCTGCTCCTTTCCACAGATCCTGGGTTAGTTGCTGGCTGAGGAGGAGTATTTAGACCTGGTTTTGATTCCAGCTATGCAGAGTATTAGCTGTGTGAACTTGGTGGGGCAAGTTATCCAATCTTTCGGTACTCAGTTTTTGCCCCTGGCTGCAACAGGGAGATGATAAAGATCACAATGAGCCCTGGGGGTAGTTGGGAGGATGAAATGGGATAATTCAAATAGGATGTCTAGCACAGTGCCTGGCCTGACATCTGGTTAATTTGAGATTGATGGACACTATTGTAAATATTGTTACACACTAACCCTGGAGACAGTGGATTTTCAGAATGGTGATTTCATACTACCTCAAAGTGACTTTTTTCCCCTTTTTAAAAATCTGGAATGCTGTGGCGTTTTCTTATTTGGAGTTTGAACAGCTTTTATAGAAAGTGTTTTCTGAGTGCTGTCTCCATGTGACTTTGGTCATGGATGCTTGAGCTGGAAATATAAAATTAATGTTTCTCAGTGATGCTGAGCCCCCTCGTTTTTAGACCAAGCCTCAGTCTGTGAAGCCCTGGTCTGAGGCATCCTTTATTGGCAAAGACGTTCTTGAATTTGATGAGAAGTAGGAAGACAAGAGAAGTTGGAAGTTCCTTCTGTGTTACAGACTGTACTAATCCTTGTTTTCCTGCTGTCTTAGGTCAGACAAGCAACTTTATGTTTTCTTTAATAGAGGAAAACAGCAACACAATTCTCATGTATTTCTTTGGGATTATGCTGTGATGTTGCTAAATTCAGTCCCTCTGGACACAGATGTACCTTATTTAAATATAAATACTACACATGCCTACTCTAGTTGTCCTTAATTATTGTTATTTTAAAATAAATAGCTCCCCTCATATATACCCACGAGGCTCATGAAAATTGATTTTATTCTGATTGGCTTCATACAGTTATTTACTAGTGTCTCCTGGCTATGCCGTAAGTCCCCGAATTGAGTGTTCAGCATTTATAGTTGGCTGCCTGCTTCCCAGTTCCTTCCATTTGCATGGGGTATTGATGAGTGCATAGGAGGGGGTGTGATACATCTTGAGGGAAGAGAAGAACTTGGTGGTATCCCTATAGGTACCTCCTGCACCAAGCGTTTGCAGGGGATGGGATCTTTTGCTTCCATCAGCCTGTTCTGTGTGCATGCGTTGTGATCAGCTGGCCAAGATACGTCTGACTGTGTGCCTGAGGACTAAGGGGCCTCTGGGCAAAAGGAAAATGTTAAAAATAAGGTCAGAACAAGGGGATGGAAGGGAGATTGGAAGGTAATTTTTTTAAGGTTCTGGCTCTTTAAAGAAAGGATACATAGTTATACCTTTCCTCCTTATCCGGATTATTTGTTACAAAATTCATACATATAGATAGAGAGAGAGAACTTTAAAATTTCCAAAACATATTCCATATATATTATCTTTCTTGCTACTTGCGATTGCCCTGAGAGAAGGATATGGGAGGCATATTAATGGTGGAAGGAGCATAGGTTTTGTGGTCAAATTCAAATTTCAGCCCTAATTCCTCTGCAGCTAGGTCATACTGAGCATTTTTTCCCCCCACCATTTAGGGCTTTTGTTTTATTCAGTTCTAAAATGGAAAGGAAAATGCTTACCCGGAGGATTTGTGTGAGGATAAAATTAAGTGGAATAATGTAAAATCTATGTGGTGAGTAGTTGCTCATTAAGTGGTATCTCTTCTTAGCTGGTCTTAAAAGAGACAGTGAGACTCAGAGAAAGGAGAAGCTGCTACGAGTCACATGGTTATTATGTTTCGGCCTGGAAGTAGAGCTCACACCTTGTAACTTCTAGTTAAGGGTTTTTCCCTGTCACACCCCACCCCGTCATTGCTCCGATGAATTCTTTAACAATTTACCTCAGTTAAGGTGACCTTACTGGGCTGGTATAGGGGATCCTTTCTGTCCCAAAGAGGAAATTTCCTTGCTGAAGGAACAGTCCATAAACGTGCTCTGTAGAGGTTGGGGGCGGGGGGTCAGCTCTTAGGAGAGGAAGTTCAAAAGCTCTGATCTCTAAGGCAATGTTCCTACTCTCCTGCCTTTAAATAATGCACCTTCCATTCCTAAGAGGAAGGGGACTGTGAAGACATGGAGTTCAGAATTATATTACGTATTTCTTCCTGTTCTGAGTGTTTTCTTCTCTCTGTCATCCTTGTGCTAATTCATAGGGCAGTAAGAAGACTGAGCAACAAATGTCATGAGTGACCATAGCGTTCTTTACTTCTCTCACTAATGCTGGGGGTACAGGATAGGATGGAGAGCCATAGGCAGAGGCAGCATTTGCAAAAAAGACCACTCGCTGCTTGTTGACAGTGCTGATCACTGGTCTGGTGCCTCAGTCCTCCCTGTGGAAACTGATGGCTGCAGGCTTATGTAGGAAAATGAACAGATCTGTTTCTGGACCAGGCAAGGGGGCCGTGTATCCATTGAGACTCCCCACAGGCCATCAGGTTTCTCTGCTTTGCAGCAAGCAGACAGGCTTGCAAATGCAGTTCTGGTAGAAACGTTTTTTGCTCCTTGCTTTTGGCATTTGGAAGCATATGTTTGCCAAAAGGTATCCAGTTAGCGTCATCTTACCTGGCACTGTGAGAAAAGCAGAATGTGGCTGGACGAAATCGGAGGAGGAGGCAGAAGAGAAAAAAATAAATAAATAAATAAAGGTTATCTCCAGCATACACACAGTTTAATTTGTTGCTCAACTTTGTCAGGGCTTCTGCTGGTGACACAGATGTAGGATCTGGTGAGTCACTGTTGCCTTGCCCATGAAATATTAAAGAGAGCCACCTACTGTGCTCTTTGCAAATTTTGGAAATTATTCTGCGGGTGAAATAAAAACCCCAAAGAATGGAAAAATTACAGAACATTTGGCATCTGATCTTTTGTGGGATTAATTCAGTTTAGCTACTCATTGGCTCAGGTTGGTTGGTTTGTTTGTTTTCTCTATTAGAAAGTGAGAATGCACCAAGGGAATTGTGGCACTGATGGGGAGGTCTCCTGGTAGCCTGACTTGATTCTGCCCAGCTGTAGCACCTGGAGCAGTGTGGAGCTGTAGAATCTGACAGGGCCCTGAGGCAAGTTAGGGTACTGTGGTGAGTCCCTGTATCCTCAGCCAGGAAACAGGAACACTGATGCCTGCCCAGAAGCTGGAGTCCCTATCCCAGCACCTTATTCACTGGAAGCATTTAATAAATGTGAATTCTGCCATTAGTTCTTTCAATTTATTAATCTGTTAAATTGTGAAAATCAAAATGTAATAGTTATTCGGTACTGAACTCCATTGTGGATTGTACTGTTTTATAAGTATCACCTCATTTAATCCTTGCAGTGACCCTGTGTAGTTTTGGAGGCAACTGAGGCTCAGAGACAGGTTGAAAGATCTGCGACTGTGTGGCCTCTGGACTAGAAATGAGAGCCTGGGCTGGGACCGATGATCCACCCATCCCCATCCTGCCATTCTGAGTCTGGGATTACCTTGCCTGGGACTGAGAAGTCTCTAGCTCTGGGCTTCAAATGGGAGGTTCTTCTGCCCCAATACATTGTTATTTTTCATTAAGATTCCCTTCAACCCCCAAATTCTGTCTCCATGTCTCTTTGTAAAAGTCAAAGCTAGAAGGGGAAAGGGGAATAAAGAGAAAATACCCTTATGTTTTATGCCAAGAGATCTATTTTCTGGTCAAACAGAGGAGGGCAAAGGAAATCAGCATTCATTGGTGCGTGCACTTCTGTCATTTCACTTAAGCATAAAAATAACTCTCAGATATATATTATTATCTGCCTTTTACAGATGAAAGAACGAAGGCTCAGGGAGACTTTCGGACTTGCTCAAGGTTAGTCAATTAGTAAGAACTAGAACTGGTGTGTTTCTGAGCACAAAGGTGTTTGGGCTACCATACTGTGTTTGCTAGACACCACATCATCAAATCGGAGGACTTGGAGAGCTAGATTCAGTAACGTCTCCTCCCTGTGTTCTCGCACCAGACCGTCGCAGTAGCCATGTCCTCTCCTCCTTTACCTTCCTATGCCTGCTGCTAGAATCCTTGCCTCATTCTTCCCAGTCTGTGGGACCACATGAAATGCTTATACCGTCTTCTTTCTATCTCTACTGTGATTTTCAAATCTTGTTTGTTTTCACTCTGGGCCAGTAATTTGTCCCTGAGTTTTCTTGTCTAGGTCCCTGATTAGTGCCTAAGCAACTGAAGAACATAGCACAGTATCTTGTATGTAAAAAGTGCAGAGTGAAGGGAATGATGGCTTCATACTGTGTCGGGTGGGCCCAGTGTTGACATTCTCATTTTCTTATGCTTTACTATATTACTAATTATCTCAAAGGCTGTCTCTATAAACTTGGAAGGTAGCTTTCATTTCCTTTAATGTTATGGTTACAAAACCAGAAAAATGCTAAGGAGTCACAGTCTCTAAGAAGGTTGGACATCCTTGACTCAATGATGGACAAAATGACATTTTTATCCTAAGAAAAAAGGGCGTTTTGCAGCAAATATAGGGAAGGAAGGGCTTGCTTGCATGTATTGACAGCAAGGCCAGTGTCAAGTGTCATAAATTAATTACCTGAAAGAAAGTAGGAAGTTTCCAGGGAGGTGGGCAGCTGCAATGAACTTCGATCTTAAGATTTCTAAAAACAGTGAAGAATGAGCATCCATCTAGCTATTATTTGATACAATTGGAATAAAGACAGGTGACCTTTTATATCTAGCTTCTATCCAGGAGAAGGCTGTGGTTTCTACCTGTCTGGCACATAAGTCCTTATGATTACACTGGCTTCCTTGTTTCCCAATCAATGCTAAAGGCAACAGAAAAGAGAACCAGTCATTTTATAAACTCTGATATCTGAAAGTGTTATTTTCATAGATAACACAGTTCCTTAAGCCAGTTATGGTTAGATGCTATGGTAACCTAAAACTGGCTATGCAACATCGGTGGGCTTTAGCATGAGACTAACTTCCCTGTGTGTGACTTTGCTCAAGTTATTTGGTCTGTCTCTGCTTTATTTTCTCTTCTTTTCTTTTTTTAAAGAATTTATTTATTTGAGAGAGAGATAGCAAGAGAGAGAGAGAGAGAGAGAGAGAGCGCGAGCATAATAGTGGGGAGAGGGAGAAGCAGGCTCCCTGCTGAGCAGGGAGTCAAACACATGGAGCTTGATCCCAGGACCCGGGGATCATGAGCTCAGCCGAACACAGGTACTTAACAGACTGAGCCACCCAGGTGCCCTCTGTTTTACTTTCATTATCTATAAAAGGGGATAATGAAACCCATTTCATCAGGCTTTGATAGGTGTCAATCATATGCCATAACATTTGTTAAGGGCCTGGTGCATGGGAATTTTAACCTTTATTATGATTAACAGCTGCTGTGATACTCAGTTGCATGCCCAGATTGATATGGGAATAGAAAGTACAAGACTTAGGTTCAAATAATAACAGTTTTAGTTATGTAGAACTTTAACCACCCAAAATGACTTTTATTACATACATAGGCACACACATTTTTTTTTTTTTTGCAATAATCTGAGGTAATTAAGGCATGCATTGCCAATGACATGTATATCCTGAGTCTGAGAGGCTAAATATTGCTAAGGCCACAGAGTTAGCACATAGTGGATCTGGGGCTTGGACCCAGCTTTCTAACTCCAAGTTATGTGTCCCCCCTCTTAATGATTCAGTCCAATAGCTCCACTACTGGTTAATTGCTTTACCTTCTTAGAGTCCTTTTTCTCATTTCTAAAATGAGAAATTTAGACAAGGTGCTCTCTAAGGTATGATATTCTATGAATCTGTCTGTGGAGTGATGACTTAGGAGATACCATGAAAAGCTAAGAGAAGAACCGCTGCCTTCTTTCCACAGAGGTACCCACACACAATAGTGTGGTGGGTGCCCCAAGTCCTAGATACCCAGCGGCCTAATTGTCCTCAGTGAGACTCATAACTGAGTGCCACACTGGGAGTTAAACCCATAAGGACACCTTCCGTGTCCTTCAGGATGTGATTCTACCACATTCGCATGACCTATTAACTGTTTTCCCCCTCAGGATCCAGGTTGTGGGGTGGGAAGAGAAAATGGCTGGCTGGGTTATGCACACTGACATTTATTGTTTGGGAAATGAAAAAAGAGAGGCTTTTCATATAAAGCAAGCTCTGTATCACCATTAATCACCATAATCTTCTATAAAGAAATAAAGAGATAAAATATTTGGCTTTCATTTGAATTTTAGCATTATGAGTGCATATTTTCTGCTTTCTTCTTTTGAGCTAATTTAGTGCCCATGGAAGAAGCTTGGCTCTCATTGAATAAATATAGGAGTTCTTTCAACTTACAGAAATGATGGATGCTGGAGAGTGGAAATACACACTAAATAGCACTTTTCTGGAAGATTAGACTTCAGTTTCCAATTAAAGAATGAAACAATGGCAGAGGTTGGGAACTGAATGGTTAGAGTGGGTAGTGGAAAGTTGGCTGGTTTGGAGTCATTGAATCCTAGATATTGCTTGCTTAGCCTGTGCAGACTTAGTTTCCTCATCTGGGAAATGGCAATTAGCATACTCTAGCTCTCTCCTAGATTGATACACATCTATATCTATACCTGTACCTGTATCTATATATTTATATATATTACTGAGGTTAAAATCAGGTGAAATGTTTTAAGTCCTTAGCACTTAATACTGGGCACCCAAGGCGCACTCCATAAACATTCATTCCTCTCCTCATTCAGCACTGTTATATACCCCAAAGCCTCAGCCCTATGATGAAATTCACATGAAACACAGGTGGAGAGGGGGTGTGTATTGAGTAGATGTTTCCACTGGTCTAAGGAAATTTTCCCCAATTTGATGAACAATGGGGATGGTAAGGATAGGAAGTGAGAGCGATGTTTACCTTAAAATATCTGCAAAGTTTTCATGTGGAGGAGGAATTAGACTGGTGAGAAATTGTGGTGCATGGACCATCTCCATCTGAATCATCTGGACAACTCATTAAGGAAGCAGGTAGTCAGGGCCTCTGCACTGAATTCTCAGTATCACTGGATCAGAATTTTCTAGATCAGGAGGGAGTATATTGTACGGGTCTGGAGTTTTGCAGGATGGGTTCATATTCTGGCTCCATTTGTATAATTCTGGACAAGTGACTTAATTTCTTTGTGTGAAATGAGATAAACACAATACGTAACTCATTGAATTGTTAGTGATGACTAAGTCAGTTAATACAAATGAAGTTACTAGAACAGTGACTGACACAAGAAATCACACATTATTTTGTTCAGTGTATAAGCTGGTCTTTAAAATACCTTGTAAGGCTGTGTGTGATTTGCATTCTGTTTCCTCTCTACCCCACACTCTCAGATATCCACGAAGCTAACTCCTTCATCTCCTTGAAACTTTTGCTGCAATGCTTTCTCAGCAAAGGCTATTTGGTTGCTTTATATAAATTTACCCCCCTTCCTGCTTCCCATCTCCATTCATGCCGGTGCTCATCTCACTGACCCGCTCTGTTTTACCTTTTTCCATAGCGGTTGTCACCTTTACCACCTTCCACATATTTAGTCTGTTCACTGTTTATTGTCTAGAACTAGACACCAGGATGTAACACCCACAAGGCCAGAGACCCCGCTCCTTGCTCTATCCCACGAACAGGGCCTCACGAATAGCAGCTGCTTAGTCATGAGGAAATGATGAATAAATACATGCATAGACAGGTGTTAGTATAAGTATTTGTCCTCAAGGGGTAGAAAGAAAGAGATGGAACTGGACAAGAAAATAAATGAAATATGTAATACTGAAATTAATAAAAGCCTTGTTTCATACACATACATATATACACATATATACACTAATGCATATATGTATGCATATTGCCTTGAGAAGGTGACATTTGAATTAAAGGAAAAGCTTATGAAGGAGCCAAGCTGGTCTGAGATCGCGGTTGAGGTGGCAGGGGCCAGGTGAACGGGGGGAGAAGGACTGGGAATAAAGACTCAAGATAAGCTGGTCTCAAGATAAGCTGGGAGGTCACTGGAAGGATTGAAGGAGGGTGGTGACCAGGTGTGCTGTATTTGGAGCCAGAAACTGAAGGAAAATGGAAGAATTTATGTATAAGATGAGTTAAACTGCTTTGATCTCATATAGGGTCCTATGAACAGAGGAGAAAGAAAGTTGAGTTTTCTTGATGTGTCATTCATAGACTGACCCATTAGAATATCTCAAAACAAACACACACACACACACACACAATAGGTAAAAGAGGCAAAACCAGATTCCTTTGCTTTTTCTCAAATGATATCATTCTTATTTCCACATGTACCAAGTAATGGGTGAAAATATATGCACTGTTGCCCAATTCAATTCAGCTGGAAATTTTACAGTTCTTGTGTAGGTGCTTTATGTAATCAGGCCCCCAAAACACTGGACCTAGAGCTATTTCCTTATAAGAGCTATTTCCTTATATTTTCCTTATGAGATTCTTAGTTGCAGTTTCTGAAATCTGATGTATCGAAGAGTAAGCATATGAAAGGCAAATTTAATTCCATGTAAGATCAATTTCTTCTCTCCGGCTCTACAAATGTAAATGGTGCCTAACTCTTGAAGAAGTGGAACTCCTCTGTGAAGTCTTTACTGATATGCATATGTAGTCTCACATATGCCAGGCATCTTTCAAGTGCTTTACAAATATTAGCTAGTTGAAACCAAAGAATAACTGTCCTTTATTATTTCTCTTTGTAGAACAGAAAACTGAGGCTCAAAGTCACAGAGGTTAGTTAGGGGTAGACCTAGTATTTGAACTTGGGGCAAGTGTAACCACTTGGTTACACAATGTAACCATTCTAACCTCTGATTGTAACTCACCCTGAATATTTTTTTTTCATCTCTATTTATCCCACTTCATGGTGATTCATATGAAGGAATAGTTCAATGAATGTCTTGAATCAGTGAATGCATATGTGACCTATACTTTCATGTTATATTATTTCATTAGCATATAGCGGTAAAAAATGTGGCTTTTAGACTGAGACAGTCGGTATAGGGTCATGCTACTCACTATCTCTGTGATATGGCAAATTTACTTAACATCTTTAAACTTGTGTCCTCATCTGCATTGTTGGCACAAGAATAAAAGCGTTATTAGGATTAAGTATGTGCATAAAGTGCTTAGCACAGTGCCTGGAACATAATTAGTGCTCAGTCCATTTGAGCTATTATTATTTTTTGAACTAAAATAACCTCCCCAAACATGCTTACACTTACATACTCAGGCAGTTTTTCAGTTGTGCTTATTTTATTAACTGCCTTAAAAAAATCAGAGCCAAAGACCCAATCATATAATCAGTGATACTAATTTTGTTCCAGGAAATTACAGTTCCTTAACCTCAGCAGAAAAGTCCTGCAGGTAGAAGGGCCAGTCATAGAGAATGATGTGGGAGCAACAATGCTGCAGGACTGCCCTGTCCATCTCTGACATCTGACATACCTGCAGACAGTATTTCTCACCCTGCCCACCCTCCTCCTCAGGCAGACCTAGCTTGTGGGAAAATTATTTTATACTCCAGTGATGGTTCGAGTACATTTTGGGTGATAAAAGGGAAAACAGAAGAAGACTCATATTTTACCCTAGGTAACACTTAATGAGACTGATTTATAGAATTATTGAAAGTTTCGGACGTTTTGCTAATTTGTAATCACTCACATTGAGCCCATGCTTCTTATGTGCCAAGAGTTGTGCTGAATGCTTTATTTTTATTGTCTCACTCAATCCTATTACAACCTTATTTAAAGTTCAATTTTAATTTTAAACTAGGGGAGATAATGAGAGTGTTAAGAGTTGCCTCCATAGGTGTATTGGGGAGGCTGTGATGATAAAATCGAGTATTTCTTGCCTATGTCTTGCCATAGCTTTGCTCCAAAACAGACTGTGCAGGATTGCAGCACCATCGGACTCTCTGGGGACCTTCCCTGCAGTGAAGAGATGTTTGGCAGAGAAACGAGGCAAAGGTTGTGTGGGGAAGGCAAGAAGCTTCATTCTAGTTGACAGTTTATTTTGCCCTGGAAGAAACTAGTAACAATGAACTCAGTCCTCTTTTGCTGATTGCATTTGCTTGCTTCTTTGTAAGAAGCCAATATGGTGCTGACTTACAATGACCTTCTTTGTTTTTTTGTTGTGACATACTTAGAAGGTGTAACTTTTGTTGTCCCACCTCTCCCAAGTTTGATGATTTCCTTGGAGGAAAGGTCCACACACACACAACGTACATACACACACATACAAACATGAGGACAGTGCCTCCCCCCCTACAGTCATAGCTGACACTCACTATATATTTGCTGAATGAATGCATGACAAAAACAAAACAAAACACACACACACACACACACACACACACACACACACACACATTTTTTCCCCCCTGAGAATGGTAGGGACTATGGAATTTTTTTTAAAAAATGGTAAGATTCAGTATAACCTTTTTCCAAAATTTTTGTTTAAAAAATAATTTCAGAAGGAGATTATTCTAAGATATGTGGTGTTAATTAATCTTGGTGATTCAGGACAGCTTATTGGAGTGGACTGTAATTCCTTTAAAATTTATTGAGATGAGATCATTTACCCATGTACTAAATGGCCCTAGGCCGGTATACTTTTAAATTTGTGTAATCTGATTTTCATAAATTTTCTGGCCTCTCTCTCTCTCATTGTCTGCTATTTTTTCTTGCTTTCAGCATGTCTTGCTGTAGCAGCTTTCTTTCCATTCCCCATATAATTAGCTGTTTCCGCTTTACTCTAGACTAGGGAGTGGGCTCATGAGTTTTGTTAGAACTGTGTGTACGATAAAAATAAACAGGATTGGATCCGGATTAGACAGGCTCTTCTCTAAAGGAAGGGGATGGAAAGTGGCTACCAAACAGTCTCCACATAAGTGAGGCTATGCCATATACAGGAACTCTAGGTTTTAGTTACCTGTGGTATTAAAAAGGGACTGATAGCATTGATCATTCATTTACTTGTTTGGGCCATAAGCATTTGCTGAGAGCCTATTCTAGGCAAGACACTGATGGGATACAGAGGTTAAAATACAGTCACACAAACACAACCCCCGAAGAATAAGAATTTATAGATCATTTTGAAAGATGAGATATTCACAGGCAATCAACTTGTATAATATTTAGAAGAGTATAGGAGTAGACAACATAACTTTAAAAGATATATGGAAAAATATATATGAGTTTTAAAGAGACACCTGTGCCATTCAGGAAGGGGTTTCTGAGGACCTGGTGTCTGAAGAGAGTCTTGAGTTGATGGGCAGGTTTTGAACATAGACTAGAGGGGAGGAGTAGTGTATGAGTTAGGGTCCAACCAAGGGAACATGAATGAAATGGGTGGTTGATATGGAATATGGGATTTGTCATAAGGGTTAGACCTACAACCATGGGAGAGGCTGGAACTTTAAAGCCCAAGATAGGACAGTGGGAGATGGGATAAAGTCACCAACTCAGGACCCTGAGGAGGAGGTGGCCAAGAAGTCTGTGGAAGACCACCTCTGGTAGGCAGGCCATTGGGAAGAAAAAAAGCTGGATGTGAAGGGGAAGAGAGCAACCGGAACCTGGGAGGACAAGCTGCAACCCTTAACTGTCTCTCACTGTACCTAACCTAGATGTTGTGGGTGGCCTGCAGAAGGATCTGGTGGGCTTAGCCCCAGAGCTCCGCACCTGCCGGGCCTTGGACTTGGAGAGGTTGGAGGGAGAGATTTGTCAAGAGCTGAGGGCGTGGTGGGTGTGGCTGCTGCCCCCTCTTAGGAGGTCAGCCACTGGATCAGCAGTTATGTATGTGAGAAGCAGTAAGTAGTACCCAGGGGCCTACAAAGGCTCTTGCAAAACAACGGATACTGCTGCACTTTTCCCGTCCAGATCTCATGTACAGTTCCTGTGGCTACCCCTAAGAACCATATAGAGAATGGGATTCTGGAAGACATAATTCCAATTGAACTAAACTGACACAGTTAAAAACCACAAGTGATATTCCAGATAAAGGGAAAAGGATGAAAACATGAAGTGAAGGAAGGAAGCTGGTGCCTTGCTTGGGGAGAGCCCAGTTTTACTGGGAGATGGTATTCGAGCTCTGGAGTCATTGAAGATCGTACTTAAAAAGTTGACCTAAGGCCGTATTGTTGAGGACCTTAAATATTCTCTTGAGGAAGTTGCACCTAAACCTGTAAGGCAAGGAGAAACACTGAATATGTTGAGCAAGGGAGGGGCATTATCAGATCTGTGTTTTAGATAGATCTGATATTTGGTGTCATAGCACTGGAGTTTAGGAAAGAAATGGGGGGGCAACTGACTATTCTATTATAATAACCCAGGCAAGAAAACTTGCATTCTTCTATTATAACTTGGGAAAGTGACTCAGAATCATAAGTGATTGTTCAGGACAATATTAAAAATATTAGTGTACAATTGCAAGCCAAGGTGATTTGACGTATGGCTAGTATGTTGACTCTAATATCTTTATGGCACACTTTGGTAACTAGACTTTAAAATTCCCTGATGATTCTGCCTCCAGTCTGTGAAAGGCAAGAAAAAGCGTATATGTAGCTGGAACATTGACCAACATGAAACTGGCTTATGCAACCATGTCAATGTCCTTCTGATAGGAAGATCCTATAAAAACAAACATCAGTTACTTAATTTAGTAACTAATGCTTTTTGGCTTTACGGAGTAAAGAGTAAGAGTATTCCATTCTGTTTGTCTAAGTGCTTAACAATTTGTAAATGAGTTACATGTCCCTTATCTCATTTGATTTGACAACGACTCTGTGAGGTTGGTTCCGGTCTGAATTGGCCTAAGTGGCAAAACTGAAGCTCAGAGACTGTGGTAACCATCAAGAGCCCACTTATCCCTTGATTCAAGAGCACTCACTGCACTTGCGTAGATTCAATGGACACCTTGCTATGGCTCATCCCTCCATTTCGCACTAGGCACCACTGCCTGATAATCTTGGGGCACATTCCTGGTTCTTCCATTTTCCTGTTCTAAATCTGCCCCTAGTTTTGGGACTTCATTAACTCTAAGGTCTTTTTCCACCCAGAGCACAGGCCCTTTGTAACCCCTGTGTGACAGTTCCAGCTCTCTCATCCCTGACCCTCTTGCAGGATTTTTGCTTCTTTACACCAAAGCACAGAATACCAAACACAGGGTAAAGAAGGACTGCTTTACCAAAGCATACCTGAACAGGTATCTTAACACCCCCAGGAGATCCACACATCTTTGAATTAGGTCATTCTCTAAGTCTTTCCTATCAGTGTTACCACTCCCATATGTTTATAAAACCTATCTCCTGGCTTGCTACCTGTTGAAACACAGCAGAACTTATTCATTCATCTTGACTTATTTAAAACACACACACCTACTGCTCTATCTGCTGAGATGGCAATGGCCAACAGCAAGTGAATACAAAACCTAAAACCTCTATTCAGTGCACCCTGAAGAGTTTTGTCCTCTTAGAGGGATCCTTAAGGCATACCAAATTGGGGAGACAGTTTCAGTTTCTGTGCTTTGGGGCGTGTAGGATTTTTGCAGTTACTGATACAGAGACATGGTTCAGGGAAGAAGGAGGAGGCATCCAGAAATCAAGCCTTATTAGCTGTCTTTACACAGACTATTTTTTTTTTTTTAAGGTTTTATTTATTTGACAGGGAGAGAGAGGTTACAAGTAGGCAGAGAGGCAGGCAGAGAGAGAGGGAGAAACAGGCTCCCTGCCGAGCAGAAAGCCCGACTGGCTTGATCCCAGGACCCTGAGATCATGACCTGAGCTGAAGGCAGAGGCTTAACCCTCTGAGCCACCAGGTCCTCCGAGAATGCTAGAAAGTTAGGGTCAAAAAGCTAAGCTCCTGGATCTGCCAATACAACAGAGAGAGATGTGTATTGTTTAGAGTTAGCTGAAACCCTGTAATTCGTCTTCCAAGTTCTGGTACAGTGTACTTTCCACTGTAATGTGCTTCTTCTCTTGCTTTCATTCTCCCATGTGAGAACTGACCTCATTTCACCCTACCAGAAATATGGGTTTTCTGCTTCCTGAATTGCTATGCTATGTAGGGAAAAGTTCCCGAGAATTGAAGGCTAGACTTCTGGTGATAATAATAAAAAATAATAGCTGTGAAATCTGAGTGTTTACTGTTGGCCAGGCGCTTTATAATATGATCTCACATAATCGTTATACCTGATTCCATGAGATGCTTGACCCGACCCAATAAGGCAACGGAGAGTCTGTGTGGTTAAGAAGCTTACATAGCTCCAGAGGATTTTGAGTCCGGTGTGTGTGTGCCGGTCACTGTGCTGAGGCATGCCTTCTGTCCTGTGGCCCCATCCAGTTTGCCTACGGGTTCGTGGGCCTCTGTGACAGATATTTGGTTACTTGTACACTGATCAGTCTGACAATTCCCTAGAAATCCTGCTTGAGCTAACCTACTGACCATTTTGCTTCCTCAGCTCCTTTTTCAATTTCCTTTTAAGCCTAAATAGCATAGGAAGTGCCTTAATCAATTGACACCAACTCTTCCTATTTTAATGATTTTTTCATGTTGTCAGTATCCTTTTTTTACAATTGAGGTTTAGCGCAAGGAAGGGAATAAGTGCTTTGCAAAAGCCCTAGTCTCCCATTTTGGAAAGTGAGGTCAATGGAAATATGACAATGCTGCTTTCAAATGCCAGGACCCCTGGGCTAAATGCACCCCCCCCCAGTGTCTGTGGAAGAGAGAAGACCTCTGATATGGCATCAGAGACCTCAACCAGGACAAGTAGGTACAAATTCCAGAGGATCCGAGTCCAGCTCAAACTAAGGAGACACTTATTACAGTTCAGGCCATATGAAAACTATCTCAGTAATGAGTTCACCATCATTAGAGATATTTAAAGAGGGACTACACATCCACTTGGCAAGGATGTTACAGGGATATTTGAATTTTGGAAAATGTTTGAATCCAAATGATATTTGAGGGCCTTTCCGGCCTTGAGCTTCTGTGTTGAATTCACTTAGAAACTTCATATTGGGAATAAAGCTTTCCCCTTGTTATAATTAACACCAACTAGTGATGTCGCCTCCTCCTTCCCCCCCGTGCTTTCGCCTTCGAACAACTGCTCGATTTAAGAAGGAGCCTTAGGATGAGGAAGGATGTGGTTCTTTCCCGCTTGGCAGCACTCCGTGTCAGAATGGAGGACTTGTGTCTGGGCCTGGCACCGATCCGTCGGGGCCTCTCACCAGCCCAGAGCTGTCTGTGACTGGAGCACGTGGGAGGTGCACATCCGTGTAGGAAAACCTCCCACTGGCTGCCAGCTCGGGATTTTTAAATTTTTTTACATTACTAATGAATACAGTCTTGCCCAGGGCAGGCCTCTTGGAGGAATGGAGACACACCCTGAAACAAGCCCTAGTCAGCCCAGACAAGCATCCCCTGAGAAAGAGCCACTCTGAAGCTGGCAGCATATGAGAAAGTGTCTTTGAGAGCAGTTTCTTCTTGCCGTTTCAAAGGAGAGCCGCTTGCAGGCCAGGATATCAGGAGGGCAAAGCTCCTTTTTTCCCCGATTTTCTTTTTTTTTTTCTTTTTTAATTGGCTTACCACTAATCTGAAAGCTGCGCCCGTTCGAAAATGATAATCCTTTGATTGAACATCAGAATTGGGACACTGGCCTCGGTTCTCGAAGGAAGGAGTGGTACAATGAGAGAAAGTGTCCAGAAGTTGATTAACAGCTTTAAAATAAAAGAACAAAATGAGGCAAAACTAACAGCAGGTCATACTGACCAGTGTCGTGTGTAAGAATAGATGGTGCTTTCCTATCAAATCCAGTGATCTTTCCCCACAGGATTTACAAAGACCTTACCGATCTCCAACCTAGGTCAACTTTTTTTTTTTTTTTTTTAAGGGAAATGTTTTAACTAAGTATGTTTTGCTCAAATCATGTGTGGATATCTCCAAGTACGAAGTGTTATTCCTCATAGGGAAGCTTCAGGAGCTCACAGCTGTCTTGTCCCCAGCAGATAAACATGTGAAAAACTTCATAGCTGGGAGGACTCCTTTAGGGATCTGGTCCAATACTGCCTGGAGTTAGTTTGGCCAAGATTCCCCATGTACACCATAAATCTTCACAGAGTCGTGGGAAGAGAACAGTGGCTTTAGCTTCGCCGGCAGCTGACTCGCTGCTCCTGTGCCGGAGTAGCTGTCTTCCTTTGACACAGGACCATTGCCTGTTTAGATGTGACTCTTCCCTGGGATATAAATGGGGTGTTATTTTTAGGGGACCGTTATATCTCCTAGTAGTTTTTCAAAGTTGGGAGGCAGCGTGGCTTTATCAGAGGAAAGTATGAACTGGGAATCAGAAGCAATCCCACATTTTCACAAGCAGGCTCTCAACCTCGTGGAAGTCATGGATCCTTCCTGGGCTCCTGTTTCCTAAATAGTGCCCAAATAAATAACATTATTTGACCTCCGAGGCCCTTTCTGGTTTTCTAGAGGTGATCTTGATAAGATAGAAAAACAGGGAGAGAATTAAAAAAAGCAGCAACCAAGAGGAGTATAGGGCTTCGGAAAAGAAGTCCCCCCCTTTTAAACAGAGCTCAGAAAGCCTTTGTTGCAATAAGCCTTTGGAGCAAATATGTGAAACCTTGTCTTTATTGCATACTGCGTGGTATTTGGATTTCCCCTATTTTTCTCATTTCTATTTGCTGATACCTGATTAGAAAAATGAATCATAGCCCTGAGGAAACTTTGAGATCTTCAGATTTAGTTCACTCTACTTTAATGGTAACGACCCCAAGGCCCTTGCGCAGAGTTACACAGAGCCTTGAATGGGTGTCTCCTGCCGCCAAATGCAATTCTCTTTCAGACACACGCCTGCTCAGTTCATTTAGCAATGATGAGTATTCAGAGAAAGGATCAGGCTTGATTCTCAAAGTTGAATGATCCTCAACAATACTTTGGTGACCAGAAATACATGCTAGTGAGGAGATACACACACACACGACTTGTTTTTCCCATACTAGATGTGTTGGACGTAGTTCCCTTTTGTGCAGCCCTCTTCCCTACCAATAAACACTGCCTTGCATTCTCCCAGGTTTAGAACATTTACTTCTCCAAGGAAAACCCTGCCTTACCACTCACTCTTCTGTGCTCCAGCAGGACCACTCGCTTTCACATTTCTGATCACAGGATTGCTTGAAGGTGGAACCTCAGCTCTCTGAAAAGACTCCAGGATAGCTACTTTCTGGGTTGTAGAGCATTATGAAGAGCTAAGGCTGTAGTTCCTCATTGACAATTTTGTAATCGTGCGGTAGCCACAAACACAGTTGCAGAAGATTCAGCTCTCCTGGATCATAGCTCTGATTATTTTGAACCAGCCGACCTTGGATCAATCATGTTATCTTTGTGTTTTTGTTTTTCTGTCTGTCAAGTGAGGAGGTTGACTCAAGGCCTTCCCCAAGTCTTCTATGATCAAGGATCTTGTAACTATTTTAATAGCATGTCTTTCTAAAGTGTATTTCATACCACACAGCTGTCTAACAGCGAGTATCCTGAGAAATTATACCTTTAATTAATAATTCAGGGTCATGATTTTGAACATCAGTTATTTTATACTGTGTATAATGATGTCCTTGGGGCCTGTTGAAATATGTAAGACTCTATCACTAAATGGCCCCAGACTACATATCACGGTTTATTATTATTTTGTTTTTTGTTTTTTTTTTTTAAGTTTTCTTGAAATAGCTCAACTTTCTCACTGCTGTCAACATTCCTGCTTATGAAAGCCTTTTGCCTTCCATCCAAATTCACTTTTCTTCTGCACTTTGGGATAAGGACTCAGATAAGCAAGTTACTTGAATGAGGATATGAGAGTACTCAAAGTGAAGTTGGTTAATTTTTTTAAGTTGGCATGGAACTCATTCTGGTGAATATTTAGAGCACTAGTTTGCCTAGATGTTAGCTATTGGGTATTTGCTTGATAATTGACACTGGCTACTAACTGAGTTACCCACTGCTGAGGCATAACCATATGTCTTTGATTCTGTGTATTTTTGCTTCCGTCCCTTTTTAGTTTTTAGGCTTCTTAACCACTAGAAGCACTTCGGATTTTTACTGTGGTCTTCTGGGTAGATGCTAGGGACCTATGGTTTTTTTTTTTTTTTTTTTTTTTTTCTATTTATACTAAAATCACCACAAGCCTAAATGTGGTATGAAGAGAGCAAATTTCTGAAAATAGTCAAGAAGCCATCAACAGGGAAATGGTTAAATACACCATGGGATAGCTGGATAATGGAATTGTATTTAGCCATTAAGAGGAGTGAAGTATAATTATATGAGCTGTTCTGGATACATGTGAATGATATATTGTTAAAGAAAGAAGCAACTTGTAGATCCATACATGATTCAATTTTTGTACAAAGAAAAATAAGGAAGAATTACATGCAAAAATCTAAAACTAGCAGTTATATTTGATTATGTTGGAAGTGGGATTAAGGAATGCTGATAAGAAGGGCGCCTGGGTGGCTCAGTGGGTTAAGCCTCTGCCTTCAGCTCAGATCATGATCTCCGGGTCCTGGGATCAAGCCCTGCATCGGGTTCTCTGCTCATCGGGGAGCCTGCTTCCCCCTCTCTCTCTGCCTGCCTCTCTGCCTACTTGTGATCTCTCTCTCTCTCTCTCTCTCTGTCAAATAAATAAATAAAATCTTAAAAAAAAAAAAGAAATGCTGACAGGAGGGAAGAGGGAGACATAATGTTTTAACTTCCTACCTACTATAATTTTTATAAGGGGGAAAATAGGACTGATAATAGGATTATTGGTCATTTTCCTCTAACATTTTATTATGTACATTTAAAAGCATGCAGCAGTGTTGAAAATCTGTTACAGTGAGCACCAATATAACCTACCTTGATTCTATTAATGTTATTTAATACCTGCTTTATCACATCCGCATTCATTTATGCATCTATGGGTGATTCTTAATGTTTTTATGTTTTTGACTACTTCCAGACTTATTTAAGGAGTGTACATGGAGTCTCTTGCTAAGTGAGACTCATATCCTGTCC
>RCUC01165681.1:0-54862 GCA_003697995.1 Taxidea taxus jeffersonii | reverse complement strand
CATGAAAAAGTGCTCCACATCACTGGGCATCAGGGAAATACAAATCAAAACCACAATGAGATACCACCTCACACCAGTCAGAATGGCTAAAATGAACAAGTCAGGAAATGACAGATGCTGGCGAGGATGTGGAGAAAGGGGAACCCTCCTACACTGTTGGTGGGAATGCAAGCTGGTGCAACCACTCTGGAAAACAGCATGGAGGTTCCTCAAAAAATTGAAAATAGAGCTACCTTATGACCCAGCAATTGCACTACTGGGTATTTACCCTAAAGATACAAACGTAGTGATCCAAAGGGGCACGTGTACCCGAATGTATATAGCAGCAATGTCCACAATAGCCAAGTTATGGAAAGTACCTAGATGTCCATCAACAGATGAATGGATAAAGAAGAGGTGGTATATATATACAATGGAATACTATGCAGCCATCAAAAGAAATGAAATCTTACCATTTGCAACAACATGGATGGAACTAGAGCGTATTATGCTTAGCGAAATAAGTCAACTGGAGAAAGACAATTATCACATGATCTCCCTGATATGAGGAAGTGGAGATGCAATGGGGGTGTGAGTTAAGGTGGTAGGAAAAGTAAAAATGAAACAAGATGGGATCGGGAGGGAGACAAACCAAAAGAGACTCTTAATGTCATAAAACAAACTGAGGGGGGTGGGGGGAAGAGGGGTTGGGAGAAGGTGGTGGGGTTACATTATATGTTTAAATAAAGCTATAAAAAAAACATAACTTACAAAAAAAAAAGATCACATTTCTCGTTTCAGCAACACAGAGGCTTGTTCATGGTGGATGCACAATAAATATTTATTGAATGAACTTAATGAAAATCATTTAGGAAAACATTACACAGAACCGTAATTGGAGGCTGTGGAAGGTTCCTCCCAGCTTGAAGTTTTTAAGGCAAAGCCCTCAGGTGATTTCCTCACCCTAAGCCCCTGGAGGAGGCAGCTGGAGGAAGGGTAAGTAATTTTCACAGCAGAATAGAGTGGAGCTGCCTGGGCAGCAGTCCAGGGTCCCTGGTTGGGCCCATTTATCCAGCCACTAGCTGCTTTGTCTCTGGACTGTCATTATCACTGGATTTCTAAATTTCGTCTTTCTCAAGGATTGAGGACCTGTATTTTCAGCTCCCATTCCAGTTCATTGTGGTTTCACAAACATTACTGAGAGTCTGCTAGGTCCCAGGTACTGGGCAAGGTGCTAGACAGCACACATGAACAGTACACAAGCTGATAGATAGACAATAAGCTCTGTGACCCTGGTTTAGTTATTCTCCTGTAGGAGCTCTATTTCCTTATCTGTAAAATGGGCCTGAAGCGGGAGGATTGCAGTGTTTATCTCTGGAGAAGCATTGGGCTGTGCTATGCCGAGCTGCTATGCATCTGTCTTCACAGAGGGAAACTGAGGACAGGGTGGCTGGAGGCAAGACTGGTCACAGAGCTGGACTAGCTCGGTGCTTCCCTGAGGGTTCCCTGCCCTCAGCTCTTTGCAGATGGTGCTTGAAACCATCCAGAGGGCCTTTGCACAGCGCCCATCACCATTTGTCCAGAGGCGCAGTCCTGATTGATCCAACAAGTGCGTGTTTTCCGTGTGTGTGTTGGGAGCCCTCCCTTAGCAGACACCAACCACCCCAGGGGGCGGGTCCAAATGGCCCCACCCTGCCCTCCCGAGTCCTCATGTTTCCACCTGACCTGCCTCCCTCTCTCTGGGGAACCCGCAGCAGCACCCCATCCGTGCCCTGACAGGCAGAGCTTGCGGGAGCGAGTGTCTGTGAACCTGCTCAGGACGCTGGCTCCTGGGATGCTGCCCTGGCTGCCCAGGGCCAGTTGTTCAACATTCATTGATGATGAGAGACCCTGCAAGGACCCAACCTGGCTTGGCAGAAGCCCCAAACAACCTAACAGTTGATTTTAAAAATTCCTTCTGCCCTTCCTGGAAACCCTCCAAGCCTCCTCTAGTTCCAGCCCTGCCCCACTCCCCAACTCAATTTAAATACTGGGTGGGTTGTTTCCAATCTGCAATCAGTCATTTTACACCATTGTCAGGCCTTTGCAGGCACTGGCCTGGGCCTGAGAATGGGACCCTGACCCCACCAGCTGAATAACCTAGGAAGCAGTTGGCTCTGAGCCTCCGGCTTCTGTCTGTAAAGAGGAAGGGCACACCTCCCTTGCAGGGTCACCTGCAGATGATTCATGTCCTATGAAATCTTCAGCAGACAGTTTTGCCGTTGTGGAGTGAGGTGAGATGGGTTAACGCTGTGACATCTGGAGTCACCTTGCCTGGGTTCTATCCCCTGTCCCTGTCCATGGATGAAGATGATCGGCTTATTTACCTCTGGGTGGCCATTGCTTATTGTTAGTGATAACTGCTGTTTTCCTCATTTATTGGGTCCATCCTGGGCAGCTGGTGACAGACCAGTGATTGGACAGGCATTCTGTAATGCCTCTCCCTAAACGGCCACATCACTGGTTATTTTTTATTGCGCTACCTTTCTATCCATCTATCTCCATTTTAACCATTTTTAAGCGTACAATTCAGTGGCATCAATTACTTTTGCAGTATTGTGCAACATCACCCTATTTTCAAACAAACAACCTCTGTGCCCATTGAGCAATAACTCCCCATTCCTCCTTCCCTCCCACCCCTGTTGACTTCTAATCTATTCTCTGTCTGAGTTTGCCTATTCTAGATATTTCATAGAAGACATCACTTATTTTTAAAGCATCCTTTGCAGATTTATAACAGCTCTTCAATGCAGGAGTGTAAAATGTATTATTCAGTATTTAGTTTGCTCATAAAATAATTAAATTTGGGATATTAAGTTTAATGACTATTTTATTTAGGCAGTAATTATAGATTTAGTGATTACATCTTTATTTCTAAAATAATGTTTTTTGTTACAGCCTGTTTGTTGTAGAAAACATGGAAAATATAAAAGAGTATAAAAGAAGAGGCTATCCCAATAATGTTAATGTTTGGTAAGTTTTTTAAAAATTAGATTTACGATTACTCAATATAGTACTGGAAGTTCTGGTCAGAGCAATCAAACAAGAAGGAGAAATAAAGGCATCCAAATTGCTAAACTCTCACTATTTGCAGATGACATGATACTATATATAGAAAACCATAAGGACTCCACCAAAAAACTATTAGGAATAATAAATGAATTCAGTATATTTGCAGGTACAAGATCAATATATAGAAATCTGTGCATTTCTTCTATACACCATTTCTTCTAGTTCTAACAATGAACTAGCAAAAAGAAAAATTCAGAAAAAGTCTCATTTACAATTATATCAAAAAAGAACAAAGTACCTACTAATAAATTTTAACCATGGGGGTAAAAAATCTGTACTCTGAAAACTGTAAGATGTAATGAAAGAAATTGAAAATGATGCAAATAAATGGAAAGATATACCATGCTCATGGATTGGAAGAAACAATATTATTAAAATGTCCATACAATCCAAAGCAATCTATAGATTCAATGCAATCTCTTTCAAAATTGTCAGTATTTTTCACAGAATTAGAACAAATAATCCTAAAATTATCTGGGGAAAGTTCCACCCAAATGGAGTAGGCAAAACAATCCTTGGAGCTCCCACAGATTTGGTGTTCCCACCAGCTAGAGGAGAAAGCCTCTGAATTCACAGGGCCTTGGGTAGAATATTCAGAAAGGCATCTCCTCAGTAGTGGGAGAATCAGCTCTAGACTAAAGGCTCCTCTGGTCTTGCTTAAGAAAGTATAAAAATAAGCCTTGAAAAGATCAAATTGTTCCCAATAACTTGACTTTGTTCTAGACCAAGGCACAATATTATTTTTTAAAAATACAAGGATATCCAGGGGCGCCTGGGTGGCTCAGTGGGTTAAAGCCTCTGCCTTCGGCTCGGGTCACGATCCCAGGGTCCTGGGATCGAGCCCCACATTGGGCTCTTTGCTCTTCGGGGAGCCTGCTTCCTCCTCTCTCTCTGCCTTGCCTCTCTGCCTACTTGTGATCTCTGTCTGTCAAATAAATAAATAAAATCTTTAAAAAAAATACAAGGATATCCAGCACCCAATAAGGTAAAATCCACAATGTCTGGCATCCAGTCTGCAATTACCAGGATACAGAGTATTAAGAAAATATGACCCAAAAGGAAGAAAAAAAGCAAACAATCAAAACTGACCCAGAAATGATGCCGATATTAGAATTCATAGATGTAGTTATTACAACTATATTCCATATGCATGAGAAGGCAGAGGAAACATAAACACATTAAGAAGATACATAGAAGAGAACAAAAACACCCAAATAGATCTTCTAGAGATGAAAGCCACAATGTCTGAGATAGAACTGTGCTGGATGGGCTTAACCACAGATGAGTCACTGCAGAAGAAAAGGTAATGAACATGAAAACACAGCAGTAGAAACTCACCAAGATGAAACACACAGAGAAGACTAAAACAATGAACAGAGCATCAGTAAGCTTTAGGACAAATTCAAGTGGCCTAATACGTGCCTAAGTGGGGTGCCCAGAGGAGAGGAGAGGGAGAAGGGGATGTAAAAAACTTTTGAAGAAATAATAATTGAAAACATCACATTTGATGAAAACCATGAGCAAGATACAAGAAGCCCAATGAATCCCAAGCAAAAAATCTCTTATATTCCAATGCCTGGCTCATAGTTGGCATGCAATCGATGTCTGATAAATGAATGAGCAAATTGCTGCCTGCAGACTCTCCCCCCTGCTTTCTCCCTTCATTTTCTCTCCTGCTTTCTTCTCTTCCCTCTTTGCTTCTCTCTTATTTCTTATCTGTCAGATTTGTCCTGCATGCATATGGTAGCCTCTGTAAAAGCCACTGATCTTAAGTCTAGTAGTAGTTTCTTTCTCCTTTAGGCTTTTTCATTGAAAGCCTCAAGCAATCCAGCCAGCCTCCTTCAAATCTGAGGTGTTTAGGGATTAAAGGTAAAATATCCTGTGCACTGCTCGCACTACTTCCTAGAGACCCCTGGCTTTTCAGTCCCTGTGGGGGTTGCAGGGTCAGGAGGAGTGTCCAGGATGGATTGAATGCTTCATTCTCCCCAGATGCATGGCCCAGCAGAGCAAGATCCAGCCTCATTCATGGCTTACCTCTGCCTTTGCCATGTGAGGTTAGGTTGCTAGTTTCACTTCTTTGGGCTGCCAGCTGTATGGTGATGTTTGGATTTGATCATTTCTTTATCCCCTTCCAGCTCTGACATCTTGTGATTGAAGCTACGATGTACCAGTGTCACATGGCTCTGTTCCCTCCCCTCCAGGCCCCTGTGGCTATCTTTTTCTTTGATGTCTCATCCTTGCTAAGAGCATGTGGAAATGAAGAGGAGGGAGGCAGACAGGCCTCAGACCCTTTGTCCTTGCTGGGCCCCTTCCTTGAGTGGCTCCCAGAGTTTTCAGGTCTGAGTTCAAACTCATTAACCCAGCACACCAGGCCTTGATTCCAGAGCATGGTCTCGGGCATCTTGCATCAGAATCATACTGCCTCAGCCCCTGCTGTGCTAATAGTGAAGATTCTGATTAAGAAGGTCCTGATAACTGGCATTTATAATAAGCATTCAAGGGGATTTAAAATTGTATTGGTGATTTAAAAAAAAATGCATTGGTGGTAATGGAGAGGTTAAGTCATACTATATAGGTAAAAAAATCCTAACAGTAGAAGCATATGCTGAAACTGTCTCCCTGCCATCATCCAGGCCCTTCCGTGAGAGCAACCACAGCCACCGGGTCCTGAGATAGTGCATTGCAGGCGCATGCATATATGGGCTTATGCTGGAGCCCAGGGATAGGCCAGGAAATACTGCAAACCCAGTAAAGCCAGGATGGCTACACCAGGGCAACTGGGATGTGCTCCTCCTCTCCTTCCCCACACCTCTCTGACCTCTGCCTGCATTTCCTACATGAACCCCTGCCATGTTCTAGCCTTGCTGAACTTGCCCTAGCTCAGCCACTGACGACACTGCTATCATTTGTGTGCCTTACCTCTGTACTTCTCTCTGCCCAGGAAAGCATTTCTTGCTATTTTCCTGCCCAGCCAATGCCTACTTATGCTTTAAGATTCAGTGAAATTGCTTCCTCTTCCAGGGACCCTTTGGGCCCAGCCCTGAGCCCCACACTCTGGGCCTTCCCTGCAATTCCACGCTTCCTATTACCAAACTAACCATGAGGAGTGGGCTTTCCTCTTTCTGTTCCCCCACTGGACTGTGAGCCCAGTGCAGGCCTGGGCAGCTCTTATGCTCTGTTGAATCACCAAGTCCCAGTTCCGGGCACGTAGTACATAGGTACTTAATAAATGGGGTTTAATCAATGCCCAGACAGCAGGCATTTGGTCTCATTCTTGCCTTTTGCAGCCCAGAGACCCAAGCCACTGGGCTCTGCAGCCTCACCCAGGCTCTCTGCTTATTTGTGTCTCAGAAGGGCTGTTGGAGGCAGAGGACAGGGCCCTGTGCAGAAAACTGGAATGAGGCACTTCCCAAAATTTCCCCAAGTCACAGGCAGGAGGTGGTGGTCCTCAACACTGAGCATGCATGGCTGAGGGCACTGGAGAAGATTCATGCCACCAGGGTGGGGAGATCCAGTCCCAAGTTGCCCCCCCCATCACCCCTGCCCAGGGGTTGCCCTGATGGTGGCCAGTGGGCTTTGGCAGAACATTCCTGGCAGAAGCAATTGTGACAGGGCTGGCTCCTCCCCACCCGTGCAGAGGGAGCAGGTGGCCCTGCTGTAGGGAGGGGGTAGGGAGATCCAACAGAGGGAGGGGCCTGGGATTTGCGGTATGGGGGGTGGAGGGTGAGCTGCTGGCCAGGCAGTGGTTTCCCAGTAAATGTGCTAGGAACGCTAATGAGCTGCGTTCATTCATGGCTAGCTGCCTCCCAAATTGGGGATCCAGCCAGGTTCTGGGGTGGAGGAACTGGGGATAGGAGCCAAGCTGGGGAGCTGCCTGGTTGCTGGGGTAGGGCCTCCCATGACTAGGCTGGCGTGGGGAGTCTTTGTCCTGGATCTGAGGGAGCCCTCCTTCCTTCCCTCCCCTTTATAGGAAAGGGCAGACTTTGCCAGGGGGTGACAATTTGGGATTCACTGTCCAGTCTAGTCTGGAAGCTTCTAGGGCACTGGCTGACTCTTGGGAGACACAGGCAGGGGTGATCTTGCTGCCCCACTGCCCACTCCACCCCTCCTTCCACTGCTTCACGGGACCACTCTGAAGCCCCCAGGGCATATGGCCCAGTTAATCAACACTCTCTCTCTTCCCCACATGGGTCCTGGCTTCTGAGGAGCTCTCTGAGGTTATGGGGCTGAAGAGACACCACTGGAGCCAAAGGTTGGAAACCAGAAATCTTCAACAGTCGGAGTGCCTACTAAGTGCCAGGTGCTGGGTTAATCGCCAAAGTGAGGAAATGAGTAAGCTCTGGGGGAAGGGGCGGGCTCTGCCCCGGGAGGAGTGTCAGGGAAGAAGCCACATGTGTAAACAGCTCCAGCTAAGAGGGAATAAACAAAGCAGCAGGCTCAGAGGAATGAGGATTTAATGCTGCCTGAGGCAGCTGGGGAGGGCCCGTGAGGAGAGGGGGGCTGAGCACCCTGCGGAGAAGAAGTGGAAATTCGTGAGGGAGAGGAGTGAGGAGCTCTGGCTTCATTTGTGGAAAGTTTCTCTAAGATCACACCCCCTGGGGACCTGTGAGAAAGCCCCTTCCTCCTGAGTTGTCATTGAATTGATGCAGAAGAACCCATGGCCTTGGATGGAGGTCATGCCAGGAGTGTGTAAAAACTTTAAAAAGAACTGTCAAAAGCCCGTAAGACCAGCCACATTAGTTGTGAGATGCTGGCCACAGTTCTCTCTGCGATATGACCGTAGAGATAAAAAACTGTAAAATTTTCATCAAGATGGAAAAGAAGAACAAAGAAAATCCCCAAGTCTTGGAGACCTGGTGGATAAGGCTTTAATCCTGTGGAGCATGTCCACAGAGCCCACCAGCCCTGTGATAAGCGGTATCCATGCTGTGCCTTCTCCTGGCATCTCTTGGACCAGCCACCATTCTTTCTGGTTTCTCCCAAGGGGAAACCCAGGTAGCCATCTCCTGGGAAGGAAGATGCTTATTGAGTTGCTCAAGTGTTTCTTCTTGCCAGCCTGTAGGCGGCCTAGAATCAGGGGAAGGATGGACAGAGGATGTCTGGGTCCGACAGAGCCCAAGCCAGCCATGGCTGTTCTTGACTTTGGGGAGGTCCTTCATCTGTTCTGGGCTTGAGGGTGGTTCTGTCCCGATCTGGATTTCCTATTCACACCCACGCCCACACCTCTGTCTATACCTGCCTTAGAGTAAGAGTCGCTGCCGGAAGGAGGGTAAAATCTTGGGGTCTGACAGTGGTGGCCCGTGGAGCTACTCTCCCAAGCAGGCCCCTGCCCTTTTCCAGCCCTCTCTGCAGTCCTCTGATGACAGGAATGAATATTCCTTTTCACCTGTCAGAAATGGGAGAATGCTGGTGGGAGTGGAGGAAGGTATTTGCTGGATTTCCAGCCCCCACTGCTACTCTGCCAACTCCCTAACCCTGACCTGGGAAGCCAGTATAGCCCAATGGCAGAAATGACATCTCTCCCCAGGGGCAAATGTGCAAATCAGGGCCATTTTCTTCTGGGTGCAGCTAGCTTCAGTCTTCTCCTCAGACAAGTGGGGTTGTTGCCATCTTGGCGGCAGAGGGGAGAAGACTGTACTTGATCCAGAGCTTTAATACACTCCTCCCTGCCTGCCCCCAAGCTCTGTCCTCCAGGTCCCAGGCTAAGTAAGGCAGGGGGGCTTGGAGACCTGGGGCAGGGGGCTTGCTTTCACCAAGCATTGACAAAGCAAATCTGGTGGGCCAAGGGAATCGTTTCTGCCGTCGGGGGAGCAGGTCTGTGGCCCTGGGGAAGGGGTCCAGGTGGTCAAATAAGATCTCCCTCCCCACTCTGCCCCAGCTGCCCCAGCTGGCTTCTGAGTGCGGGAGTCTAAGTGTGCACATACTCCTGGGGTGTGTGTGTGTGTGTGTTTGCAGTCGGTCAGGGCCAAGACTAGGCAGGTCGGGCCGTGACCATCCTCCCATCCCCCGCTCAGTCCCCTGACCGCGCCAGGCGCCTCGAAGGTTCCACCTTTGAAACTGTACGCGACTCTCTGCAGCCGCCGAGTGGTCGTCGGGAGGCGGGGGAGGGGGATGCTGGGGAAGGGCGGGGAGGAGTCTGGCTCTGGATGTGTGCTTTTCGATTGATGGATGACTGCCGGGTGGGAGCGAGCGTGGGGGTGTGAGTGTGTGATTGTGCGTGTGTGTGTGTGTGTGCGCGGGGTGCGTGCGCGCGCGGGGCCTGCCCATTTTCCTCCTCGCAGCAGTCAGTTGGGAGCTGGAGGGAGGGAGAGAGGGAGACGCAGCCAGCGAGAAACCGGAGAGGAGCCGAGCGCCCTCCGCCCAAGGCGCCCTCCCTCGGTCCGCACACAGGCGCCGTCGCTTGCAGGAGCGACGTGCCTCCTGGCCCATAAGGGCGCCGCGCACGAGCCTGCTCGGCGGCGCTGCCCCGGGACTGCACCTGGAGGCCGCCCCGGACGGGGATGGTAAGCGGCTGCCGCCGTCTGGCACACAAGCGGGACGCGGTGAGGGCACCATGGCGCTGACGCCCCGGAGGGGGCCCTCGGCGGGGCTCGTCCGGCCCGAGCTCTGGCTGCTGCTGTGGGCAGCCGCGTGGCGCCTGGGTGCCACCGCGTGCCCCGCCCTCTGCACCTGCACCGGCACCACGGTGGACTGCCACGGCACGGGGCTGCAGGCCATCCCAAAGAACATCCCGCGGAACACCGAGCGCCTGTGAGTACGGCCCCGTCCCCAGTGCGCAGCGAGCCCCCGAGGTTGCCCTCCCACCCAGACCCAGTTTGGGGCTTGGGTGGGGGCAGGACCGTTGGGTCCCCGGGCTCTGCAGCCAAAAGAGGGGTCAGTGCCTGCCAGGGTCCTTCCGGAGCCAGGAGCCAGCAGCATCACTGTTTCCCTTTGCTGAGATTCAGAGGGCCCTGGCGGGGCTGTCAGCTCCCAGCTTCACACCTGCACCCTGCTCTCAACCCTGGCAGGCAGTTCCCACTGCGCCAGCACTTTACTCCTCCAGGGTGCTGTGAATTGGTGCCAGAAAGCCTTCCTGGTATGGGGGCGGGAAGCTCCTCACACTGCCAGGCACCACATCTCCTTTCGGGGGCATGGATCTTGGGCAGTGTTCTGAGCAGCGCTTGTGGACTGGACTCTGAGGGCCAGCAGGCAGGTGATGGGCAGCAAGATGGAATGGAGTTGAAGTTTCCAGTCTTCCCCTTCCTCCCCATTGTTTGCCCCAGAGCCTTAAGAATTCTTCTCTTGCAGGTGTCAGGAATTGGTCCCCCAACTCACATCCAGCCATCCCCAACCCAGGCAGACAATGGGACCTGAGGGATTTGGGTTTGGAGCCTGGGGTATGTTACATTGACACCCAGGAAGGGGTCGATGTGACCTGGCCTGGGAGCCCCGGGAATCATGCCGAGCGGTCAGGAGCCTGGAGTGGAGACATTGACCATGAGAAGTCATTAAAAAATAAATTCTCTTCCCTTATTCTCTCTCACTTCTAAATTCTGGAGGAAACTCAGCTCTTTCTAGACCCGTCAAGCTCTGTAGGGTGTGTGTGTGTGTGTGTGTGTGTGTGTTTATGGACCGATATAATTTGCCTTCCTAGATTTTCCTGCAGAATGTGCGTCTGTGTGAATTCCTAGTATCTGTGGTGCTGCCTCAGTAATGGGAGGTTGTGAGAGTCCCTGTATGTGATTTTTGGTCACATGCTGGGCCTTTGTGCTGCCTGCAGAGGTGACTGCCTCAGGAGATTTTTGAACTGGACTTTGGAGAAGGCTGCCAGCTCCTTTGAAACCTGCATGCTCCTTCCCACACTCCTGGGTGACTGCAGTGGCTCTCAGGAAAGGCGTACAGATTTCGATAACTTGAGCACATTTTCATGGCTCCCAGCTGGCCAGAGGCAGAAATTTGACCCTGGGGAGAGCTGTCTCCTGGATCAAGCTCTGTACCAAGGTCAGCAATTAGCGAGCACACATTTGCCCCAGACTCTTCTTGGCTGAGTCTAAAAAATTCCCGTGGAGGTTTCAGAGAATTTGCAATCTAGATGCAATCTAGATGGGAACTGGTGTGTGTGTGTGTGTGTGTGTGTGTGTACAGTGTGTATTGTGGGGCTGGGGAGAGACGCTGGTGTGGAGAGAGGTTGGACCAAGTCAGATTTCCTGTGCATTATGCTACGTGGCTGTGGAGAGGGACTGAGGGTCTGAAATCTGCCCAGAGGACCCCTGAGGCTGCAGGGTCATTCTCTACACCTGTTCATTCTGGATCTGTTCTCTGTTCCTTTGCCCACAGGGTGTTTCTCCTGCAGTTGTTACTCTGGTAGCAGCCTAGGTCTGAGACACAGCAGCCCCTTGCCTTTGCTTTTGGATCTGAATCTTGAAGTCATCTCATTCCTCGCTCTTTCTCTCCATCTTTAGTTTTGAGGACAGTGTCTATTTTGATGTTCAGGAACTCATGAGATCTCTTGCAATCAGAGTGGGATGGAAGTGAAATTTTCTAGTGCAAAAGAAAGAGGTCCAGCTGCCTAGGTTGCTCTGTGACCTTGGGCAAGTTACTTAACTTCTCTGAGTCTTAGTTGCTTTCCATGCAGAAAATGGGGTTGCTGATACTAAAGTCTCTGGTACTTGTGAGGACCAAAGACAATGTGTGCAAAGTGGCTAGTTCATGATGATGCTCACTGAGTGAGAGGCATCATTATGATAGGATCAGGAGAAGATCCTATTTAATTCATTATTTAATTCAGCAAACATTTACAGAGCTGGGAGCTGCCCTCAGTGCTGAGGCTCCAGCAGGGAGTGAGAAAGTCCTTGCCCTCAAGGGATGTACGGTTGAGAGGCCCAGACAGGGGACACCTAACTGTAAGCTTTTGGGAGAAGGTAAGGCTGGAGATGTGATGGGACTGTGGTGAGGAGCATTGGGGTGGGAAGCACTTTTCTTGGGGGGGAAGTGCTTCTCAGAGGATGGGTCATTTTTTTAGCACTCTTTGGGACCCAATAGTGGTTGGTGGGAGCCTGCTAAGCAGGGAGGGCAGGCAGCCCAAATAGAGGGAATGCATGAGCAAAAGGCCTGCAGGTGTGCTTGAGCCTGCCTGATGGGTGAACAGGCCAGCTGGCCGGGGCTGCAATGTGCCGGGCCCAGTCCGATATGATGGGGCTTGAGGCTAGGAAGGTTGGGAAGAGTCAGGCAGTCCTTTCTCATGGACTTTCCCTTTGGGGACTTCAGGGATGGAATCCACGGGTGAGTTATTGTGGGGGAGTCAGCAGAGACCTGGTCTTTGCTGTGGGCAAAACTTCTTGGGTGGGGAAAGGATGTAGAAAGCAGGGGGAGGCTGCCTTTGCAGCAGGCAGGCCTCGAAAGAGCCGTTTGAGGAAGAAAAGAACACCCTGAAAAGAGGCCTTGGTGAGAGCTCAGGCAGACTCAGAATCACCGTAGCAAACGCTCTCTCTCATCGATATGGACGTCGTGCCGTCCTGGGGCCCAGAACAGCAGCCTCTGAGGCCGTGATATTTGGAGAGACTGCAGCTGTGCATTCGCCTTTTGTCTCGTGGGCAGTTTCTATGGCAGCCCGGGAGGCCCGGCAACTTTATGATCCCCTATCCCATGACTCTGGGCCTGGCCTATCCCCCCAAGTGGGAAGGAATTGGTGTGCTGTGGGGACTTCTGGGAAGAGGCTGTGTGGCCCCAGGGCTGTTGAGGAAATTGGCTGAGCCAGAGGGGCTGTGGGGCTGGTGGGCTGGGCTGAGGAAGGGATGCTGAATAATTCACTGCAGTGGGACAATTGAAATACAGAGTGAGGGTTAGGGGTGTGGTGGAGGAGGCCTGGAAGCTTCTTCTCTTTATAGAATTCAGCCTCAGAGGGACCCAGCCGTGGCCACTATTAATTGTCGCCGTGGCCACTATTAATTGTCTTTTCTTCCACTCAAGGACTTTGACTTTCAGTTGGATTTTCTTTTTAATTAAAAAAGTCTTTTAGGCTAGAGCATCCAGGAGAGTGTGGTAAGAGAGTATAGTATGGGGGACACCTCTTTTCCCTTCTGTCCCAGGCACTTGTATTCTAGGCTTGTGGGTACAGGGTGCAGAGATGAGAGAGGCCCGAGGATGGTGGTATGGCCAGGAAAGGCCTTGGGGAAGGCCCCCTGGCTTCCATTTGCTCCCCCCAGCCCAGGATGGTCTGCTGTTCATCAGTTTTGGGGGTCACTCTCTTGCCCCCTGGCCAGTTGGTCCCCTGCCATAGCCCACTGCCTGCTGCAGAGGCCTGGAAAGCCCTTGCCTCTTCCTGACTTGGCCCCCGAAACTGGAGACCACATTCAATGGAGCTGGGTGGTTAGGCTTGGGACTTCCCAGGGCACCCCAGACGGATTATCTGGGAACCTGTTTGGAATGCCAAATCATGACTGGGTGGTGGTCCTGGGGAAGTGTCGGGGAAGACGGAAGCCATGTGTGCACCGTGGTCTCCTAGGGCAGAGCCCTGCACTGTGCTGGGGAGGCTGCCTCTGTGTGGGGCTTGTGTCTCCAGCAGCACGTGCCCTGGGCTTATTGCTGGCTTCTGCATGACTGGTGGCAGGCCCCTGGTGCCATCACTCCATCTGCTGTGAGACTCAGTTTCCCTATCTTAAAAGGGGAGGATGACTGTGTTGTAGGTTGGTGGCAAGGGTTCAGGGAGCTAGTACACGTAGAGGGCCTGGTGGCGTGCCTGGCCCAGGGCTGGTGTATGGAAATGCTTTGTGATTTAACTAGGTGATGATGTTATGATTATTTTTGTTATCTGAGGAGCTCAAGCAAGGGTTTGAGGGTTTAGTGGGGCAGCAGAGAGTTTGAGAGGTAAGCACAGGAGAGTTGGCCATGGTGCAAGCCTGCTCTCCTGGCGTCTGGCTGTGCAGGGTTCTTCTTCCTTGTCCCCGCGCATCTTTGTCTCGGTCTCCTGTGTTTGCAAGAAGGAGCAGGGGGTAGCAGGCAGGGATTCTCTGCAGGGTGGGTGGTGTGATGGCATGGTCCTTGAGCCAGCCTGCCTGCGTTGTTAGTCCCCTCTGCCACGCAGCAGCTGGGGGGACCTTGGGGAAATTGTGGGGTTTAATGAATTCATTCAACAGATAGCTGTCTATTGACTATCTGCATGGTGCTGAGAGAACGGGGTGGACACAAACCCAAGCCGCTGTCCCTTCCTGAGTTTTAGTCCAGCAAGGGAGGAAGCAATGAATGGCACAGTATGAGAATAAACACATAATTGCAAAGTGGGGTCAGTGCTCTGGAGGAACGTGTGACATCTCAGCACCCCTGTTTCCTTGCCCCGAAAGTGGGGATGATGACAGGACTTGCTGGTTGAAAGGACAGGCTGGTCGTGAGGACTGCCTACAGGCTGTGCTGGGAGCTGCACTTTGCATGGGCCTGGTGCACAGTAGCGAGGGCCCCATGAGTGGTAGTATTATTATTGTTATTAAGATGACAAAATTGCAGGAACAGGAAAGGGACTAGGGCACCACTTAGGGATGGATCCCAGCCTGGCTCTGCTCCCTCTTCCTCCCCGTGCAACCCTGGTGCTCTGGATCCCCAATGAACCCTGCCCCTGTCTCTGTCCTGGCTCTGAGGCAGGGGGGTGGCGGCCCTGGCTGCCCAAGGCTGCCAGCAGGGGCGGCCATGCTCTTTGGGACCGGGTGAAGGGCGGCGGGGACAGGCAGCTCCTGCATTATTGGAAGCAGACGGGAGCTTGGCGGAGTTGCCGCCTCCCGTTCTGTGCCGGCATTAGCAGCTCGGCAGGGCTCTTGCTTAATGGGATTTTCTCCCCAAATGCTGTAATTATCGCCATACAAATACTTATTACCCAGAGCAGATGACGGCCGGGCCTTGGGCCGTAGCCAGGGAGCTGGGCTCTCCTCGGGGGATGGAGAACTGGCTCCTCTTTTTGATGGAGTTTTCGACCCCCTCCTCTGCTTTCTGGAACCCAGCCTGTGGCGGACAAACAGCTGTTGGGCACCTGCCGGGGGGCGTAGTGTGGAGAGAGGTCCAGAGCTCGGACCCACTCCCCAGGGAGCCTGCAGGCTGGTGCTCGAGAGCGGTCTGTCTGCAGAAGAACAAATGTGTCAAGATGTCTCTAGGGAGGGAGAGCACAGTGGCTGCCCACGAAGGCTTTGGTGTGAAAGTGGCCTCTTTTGAATCCTGCCTCCATCAGCGGCCACCTGAGAGATCCCAGCCGGCTCCCTAGTGACTCAGTTTCTTCATCTGTAAAGTAGAGCCAGCGATAGCACTTACCACGCCCGGCTGGGAGTTCAAATGAAATACTGGGTGTAGCGTGGTTAGAATAATGTTGGCGCACAGAAGGGGCTCTATGGGTGTTAGAGATGAGGAGATGGGCGTGCGGGTGGGAAGGAAAGGCTGACCCCTGCACTGATGGGGCTTGAGGCCTGGGCAGGACCTCGGGAGGCACAGAGCTAAAGCGAGGGTGGGGGAATCTGGGGCATCAGGAGGTGTGTGCCATGCATTTGGGGAGGAGAGTGAGGAACAGAGCCAGCTGGTGGGGTGCACTTTTGTGTTGGTGAGTTCCGAGAGAGGAGATTCAAGGGAAGGGTGGGCACTGGGTCATGTGGCTGGGAAATAAGAGGCTATCAGAGGGAGCGTATGTGTATTTTTATAATTTCTTTCTTTTTTTTTTTTTTTTTACTATTCAGTGATTTTTTAAAAAATCTTCAGAGTTCTGCAAACATCACCACAATCCAATTTTAGAAGATTTTTTTATCACTCCAAAAGAATTCTTTGTGCTTGTTGTAACTTTTTATTATATTACAATTACACATTTATAGAAACGTTGTAACAAAAGTATTAGGAACTCCTATATATCTGTTGTTCAGATTCAATTGTCTATATTTTTCCCCATTTGCTTTATCATGTATTATACACATGCACTAGTTTTTGGGAACTGTTTAAGATTAGGTTGGAGAGGTGCCTGGCTGGCTTGGTTGGTAGAGTGCACGAATCATGATATCGGGGTCATGAGTTCAAGCCCATATTGGGCATTAGCATAGGGTTTACTTAAAAAAAAATTAAAATGAGGACGCCTGGGTGGCTCAGTTGGTTGAGTGACTGCCTTCGGCTCCGGTCATGATCCGGCGTCCTGGGATCGAGTCCCGCATCGGGCTCCTTGCTCAGCGGGGAGCCTGCTTCTCCCTCTGCCTCTGCCTGCCTCTCTGTCTGCCTGTGCTCGCTCTCTCTGACAAATAAATAAGTCTTTAAAAAAACACACACACAAAGAAAAATTAAAAAAAAATTTAAAATGATTAGGGGTGCCTGGGTGGTCCAGTTGGCTAAGCGTCTGACTTGGTTTCTATTCAGGTCATGATCTCATGGGATGGAGCCACGTGTTGGGCTCTGAACTCAGCATGGAGTATGATGAAGATTCTCTCCCTCTGCCCTTCCCCTTCACTTGGGCATGCATGCTCTCTTTTTCTCAAATAAATAAATCTTAAAAAAAAAAAAGAACATTACGTTGAAGATGTAAGTTTTTTCCTCTCAATAGTTTGGTGTGTGTTTTTCTGAGAAGAATAAGGCTATAAAAATGAGAAAATTGAACATTGATACAGTACTGTTATCTACACCATTGTTCATGTCTGCATTTCATCAATTGTCTCAACAATGTCTTCTGTGGTGATCAGAGGTGTGGGATCGCACATGACATTGACCTGTCATGGCTCTTCCGTCTGCTTTAATCTGGACTTGGCCTTTCTTTGTTCTTCTTGACCTCTCCATTTTTGAAGAATATAGACCACTTATTCTGTAGAATGTTGCTCAGTTTGGCTTCATCAGGTCTCCTCACCATCATGCTGAGGTTATGTCCTTTTGGCAGGAATGCTAAGTTAGCGATGTTCTGCCCTTCTCAGTGGGTCATGTCAGAAGACACATGATGTCAATTTGTCCCAGTCCTGGTGATTTTCATTTTGATCACTCAGTAAGTGGGTGTCTGCCAGGTTTCTCTGCTGAAAAGTGACTATTTCCCCCTTTATCATTGATAGGCCATTTGTTGGGGTGGTACTTTGGGGCTATGTAAATATCCTGTTCTTCATCAGACTTTCACTGGTGCTAATACCTATTGTTGAGACATTTCTAACTTCTTTTGTCCTCGGTTTATTAGTTGGCATTCCACTGTAAGAAAGATCTTCCCTTTTCCTCCATCTGTTTGTCAGTTTATTACAGTAGGGACTCATGGATTACTGTTTTATTCTTTGGGTTATAATTCATTACTATCGCTATTTATTTTGCTGTTCAGAGTGTCCCACATTTGGCTGGTGGGAGCCCCTTCATGCTGTCCCTGTGTCCTTTTGAAAAGACCCTTTGAGCACTTACACACAGGGGTTTTGAGTGGAGGATGACAAGAGTAAAATAGTGTTTTAAGCCATTCTGTTGCCTGGCTTTGGTGTGGAGGATGAACGGAGCAGGAAACCAGCTGGCAGTGGGGAGACCAGTTGGTTATGATGACCGTGACTATGGTTTCTGGCTGGTCTGTGACAACGGTTTTGCTGCCATTGCTGTATTTTTATTCTTCAAAAATTTTGAAGACTTGTATTTTAAAATAATTTTAGACTTGCAGAGAAGTTGCAAAAATAGTACCAAGAGAGTTGCCATATACCCTTCACGCGGCTTCCCCTAGTGTTCACGTCTTTCTTATCCATCGTGCAATGATCAAAACTAAGAAATTAAAATGAGTACAAGACTATTAACTGAGCTGTGGACTTTTTAGGGATTTTACCAGCTTCTCCACTAATGTCTTTCTTCTATTCCAGGACCCAGTCCGGGATTCTGCATGGTGCTTAGTTGTCATTTCCTCTTAATCTCCTTTAGTCTGTGACAATTCCTTAGTCTCCTCTTGCTTTTCATGACAGGGACGCTTTTGCAAAGTACTAGTAAGTTACTTTGTAGCATGCTCCTCACTTTGGCTTTGTCCGGTATTTTTCTCCTGATTGGATCGAGGTTATGGATTTTTGGCAGGAATGCGATGGGGATGGTGTGCCCTTCTCGGGGCATCCCATTGGGGGTCGGTGACACTGATACCTCTCATTGATGGTGATGTTAACCTTGACCTCTTGGTTATGATGGTGTTGGGCCAGTTTTCTTCCCTGTGACATTCCTGAATTCGCGTCCACATTAATAACTATCTGGGGGAGATACATTGAGACTGCCATAGCTTTTTTGTCCTCAAATTCTCACCTACTAATTTTAGCACCCATTAATGGATCTTGCCTGCAACCATTATTATCCAATTTTGAATTTCTATTTCCTTCACTCCTTCTACATCTATTAATTGGAATTCTTCTGTAGGGAAGAGCACTTCATTGCTTTTTAAGAAGCTGGTTCTTTTGGTGAGTACCTTGGGTTTTGAGTTTCCTGAGGGCAGGGGCTGTGTCTCATGTATCTTTGTATTCCCATTGCCTGGTGTATGGTAGGTGCTCACAAAAGGTGTGTTCCAAGAGTTTTTTTTTTTTTTAACACTTGGTAAGACATGTTATGTTTCTGATCTTTGCTTTAGAAAAATATAGTCATCGTGGATTGAATCATGGTCCCCAAAGATGTCCATGTTCCAATCCTGGGAACCTGGGACCGTATTGCCTTATGTGGCACAAGGGCTTTGAGGTGCAGTTGAGGACCTTGAGATGAGAGATGATCTTGCGTTACTGGGGCAGGCATGACATCATCCCCGGGTGACGTAAGAGAGAGGCAGAGGGTCAACACTGGAGAGGGAGATGGAAGCAGTAACAATGGAAGCAGGAGGTGAGAGTGATGGCAGGAGGGGCCGTGGGCCAAGAGTGGCCTCCAGAGCTGTAAGAGAATACATCTGTGTTGTTTGAAGCCCCTGAACGAGTGGTAATTTGTCACATCAGTGGTAGGCTGTGGCCACAGTCCTCATGGAGTTCAGCCACAGAGGCTGAGGCAGGAAGAAGCAGATGTAGACAGAGGTAGGAGGTGCAGAGAGAGCATTAGGAGGGTCATGGGGCCCCAAGGCTCCAGCCTGAGAGAATGATTTTGTGAGTGGAGTGAACTTGGGGAGGGCCGCTGAGCCCGGAGGAAAAGCCATGAGGCTGGCTTCTCTCTCTTTTGTTTGAGTGACCAATAATCAGCTACGTGGAAAAGATGACCCTGAGGCTAGGGGTAGGGAATTGTTACTCTGTAGAGTATGTGGGCTGGAGAGACAGTTGGGAGGGCCTCCTGGGGGAGAGTGGGAACAGAAACTTCAACAGGAATAAGAGTTTCCTGGTGAGGGGCGGGGTACCTAACTGGCTCGGTTGGTAGAATGTGCGACTCTTGTTTTCGGCATTGTGGGTTGGAGCCCTGTGTTGGGTATAGACATTACTCAAAAAAAAAAATAAAATCTTAGGGCTTCTGGGTGGCTCAGTGGGTTAAAGCCTCTGCCTTCGGCTCAGGTCTTGATCCCAGGGTCCTGGGATCGAGCCCCGCATCGGTCTCTCTGCTTGGCAGGGAGCCTGCTTCCTCCTCTCTCTCTGCCTGCCTCTCTGCCTGCTTGTGATCTCTGTCTCTCAAATAAATAAATAAAAAATCTTAAAAAAAAATCTTAAAAAAAAAAGAGAGAAAGAGAGAGAACTTCCTGGGAAGCTCGTATAAATGCCGATTCCCAGGCCCGTCCCAGAGATGCTGATTCAGCAGGTTTTTGGCAAAGGCAATCCAGGTGATTCGGAAGCAGGAGGTGCCCAGAACACCGTGGGAGAAACCCTGCTTCTGGCTGGGGGTCCCTGGTGAGGAAGGTACATGCTTCGTGGACCCATGAGGACCACCTTCAGTTTCTGCCCACAGCAAGATGGCAGGAGGTGAGACGGCTGAAGGTGGTCGGAGGTACTGACTTCCAGTTATAAAACCAGTGAGTCCTGGGGAGGTGATGTACAGCACGGAAACGGTGGTTAATCAGCCGTTATTGTGTATTATTATGTATTTGAAAGTTGCTAAAAGAGTAGATCTTGCAAGTCCTCATCATGAGAAAAGAAAACGTAACTATATGAAGTGACAGATGTTAACTAGACTTACTGAGCTGATAGTTTCGCAATCTATGCGGACCTCCAATCAACATGGTGTACGTCTGGAGCTAATGTAATGTATGTCAGCTGTGTGTCTCAGTTAAAAACAAAAGGGGGCAGGCCATAAGGAGTAGAAGGCGGAAGGGCTGGAGGAGCTCCTGGCCGTCTGTGAATCGGGACTTGGCCGGGAGTTATTGCCCATGCCAGAGAAGGAGCTCGGAGATGGGGAGGAGGCCCGGCCTGGGAGAGCGGCCAGGCTGTCTGAAGACGAGGACAGCTTCTGGCCCCGTGGTGGTGGTGGTGGTGGGTGGGTCACCGGCCGAGTTGGGCAGCCAGTTTCCTGGGAGAAGTGGGAGGCAAAGACAGATGGGTGGGAGAGAGCCGGTGGTGAGGAAGTCTGTGGGAGGAGAGAGCACGCAGGAGCTCCGAGCGAGAGCCGGTGGACCGGAGCACCGAGGGGAGGGGGGTGATTTGGAAAGGAGGAGCCAGACACTTGGGGGTGGGGGAGGTGGGTCAGAGAATGAGAGTGGCAGTGAAGAATTGGGGTGGTGTCAGCGGCACCCCTGAGAGCCCCCCATCCGGGCCAGGCTCAGAGCGATGCTTTACTCTCCTCTACCCTTTTACTGCTCACTGCAGTCCTGGGAGGGAGGTATTATCACCACTCCGCTGATGAGGAGAAGGTTGGAGAGGTGCATCATGGGCTGGGGGGCAAGACGGCGGGTGAGAGGGGTGCCCAGGGTCCCTGAGCCTCGAGGCTCTGAGACGTGTACATGTTTAGTTTTTAATTTGGACTACCACACCGCATATCTTAATAAGCCCTGGCTTCTTTCATCCATTCACTTATCAAATATTCGTTCAGCATCTATAAAACTACCATCAGGGCTGAGCACTGGAGCATAAAGGCAAACTGGCCACGACCGAGCCTAACCTGCACACGTTTACGGGGTGGACCCACATGCAGGCCAGCATGGGGAGGGCTGTCCCGCTTCCGGGTGGGGGGTGGTGAGCAGAGTTGGGGGGATGCAGGGAGGTGGTGTTAGAGATGGAGGTCGGGCTCAGGGAATTAGCTGGTGGATGACCTCTTGGGGGCCTGGAGTGGGCAGTGGTGGGGAGGAGGTGACAGGCAGTGGACCCAGAGGCTTGGTGGGTGGCAGTGGCGTGCTGGCTACAGGGTTGTGGTTTAGGGGTGGGCCCCAGACCTGGGAAGGGGATTGGCAAGAGCAAGGCCAGGCCTTGGTAATGAAGAGACCCGAGGGTGGTCTGGACCTCAGAACAGAATACAGCACAAAACTGAGGTTAACTGCTGGGCCCTGATCCCTTCCTACCCATCAGGATGGCTGCTCTCAAGAAATAGGAAATAGCAGTTGGTGGTGAGGTTGTGGGGACATCAGCACCCAGGTGTGCTGTTTCTGGGAATGCAAAATGGGGCAGCCCCTCTGAAGAACATTCTGATCCCTCCAAAAATGAAACAATTACCATATGATCTGGTAAGTCGGCTTCTGGGTGTACACCCAAAAGATTGAAAACGGGGTCTCAAACCATTTGTATACCTGTGTTCCTTGCAGCATTATTCACAAGGGCTAGCGGGGGAAAGCAGCCCCCGTGTCCGCCTGCAGTAGAAGGGCTACACCCAGGGGAGTGTGTGCACACACAGTGGGATACAATTGAGCCTTAAAAGAGGAAGGACATCCCGTCATATGCTGCAGTGTGGATGAAGCTTGAGGGCATTATGCTGAATGAAATAAGCCAGTCATAGGCAAATCCTGTATGATTCCACTGATACGAGGTATCTAAAATAGTCAAATTCACAGGGCACCTGGGTGGCTCAGTGGGTTAAGCTTCTGCCTTCGGCTCAGGTCATGATCCCAGGGTCCTGGGATTGAGTCTCGCATCCCGCTTCTCCCTCTCCCTCTGCCTCTCCACCCAGATCGTGCTCTCTCTCTCACTCACTCTCTCTCTCAAATAAACAAATAAAATCTTAAAAAAATAGTCTAATTCACAGAGACAGAAGCAGAATGGTGGTTACCTGGGTCAAGGGGGAGGGAGGAATGGAGAGCTATTGTTTAATGGAAACAGTTTTTCAGGATGAAAAAAAAAATCTCTGGAGATCTGTTGTACAACAATGTGAATATGCTTAACACTACTGAACTTAAAATGGTTAAAGTGGTAATTTTGTTATGTGTATTTTCTTAGAATTAAAATTAAAAAGGAAGGAAAGAAAGAGCGGAGCGCTGGAGTCAGACATGCCTGGGCTTGCCTCCTCCACGGACTTACTGGCCGGCTAATCTCGAACAAGTCACTTAAATGTTTCATGCCTTGGTCTCCTCATAATGTGAGTCCAGGCTGAAAATAAACCTTGGAATCAGGTGCTATCATGAGGCTTCAATGAGTCCGCTTGGTTGTGACAGTATAGATATTGCTAGAATTCGAGCCAAGGCAACAAGACGGGTTCCCAGGAGCCAGGGGCAGAGCAGGACCAGTGGCAACTCTGCCCTGGCCTTGGGGCCTCCAACCACTCATCCCTGGGGCTTCACAATTTATTCCATTCTGGAGGGCAGTTCCAGCGCTGGGGTTGGTCCCAGGCCTGTGGGCTCTGCTGGGGCTGGGGGAGGATTGGGGGAGCTTCCGGATCATGACTGATGTCTGAGGACTGTGGGCAAGGCCTCCGGCTGAGAGACGCCAGCAGCAGCCGGGCTCAGGGGGCAGGACTGCTCCTTCGGCCTGTGTTCACACTATATGTTCACTCTGTGTGTTCACTGTGTTCACTCTTACTGGGTTAGGGTGTCGGCTGGGAGCAGTTCAGAGGTGGCCTCTCCCCTCCTAGCCCGGCGGGACAGAGACTAGCCTTTAACAAAGGACATCATATTGCACACGGCTCCAAATGCCAGTCCCAGCTCTGGGAGAGGAGCTGAGTGAACACACAGGGAAGGCTGGCCTGGAACGGTTGTTTCCATCAAAGTCCCGAAGGATGGTTGGGGTCAGTCAGGTGTGTATGTTGGTGGGCAGGTGAGGAGGAGAAGACTGTTCTGGGCAGTTCTGGGCTGAGAGAGCAGCATGGGCAAAGGCTCTGAGGCATGAGTGCGGGTGTGCTGAAGGACGTAGAGGAGCGGAGCTGCTGAAACCCTGGGGACTGGTATTTTCCTGCGAGAGCTACTGAGGAAAAATCTGTGTTTTAACCTTGGGCTGTGTGAGAAGTCACTGGGAACACAACAGTGTCCTCTATGTGTGGCACTTTTCTTGGCGGATGTCCATTTGGGGAGAGCAATTTTTTAATTTAAAAAATTAATTTTTTATTTATCTAAATATTTATTTATTTATTTAAATATTTATTTTTTATTTGTTACTTTAAAAATATTTTATTTTTAAGTAAACTCTATACCCAGCATGGGGCTCAAACACACAACCCTGAGATCAAGAGTTGCATGCTCTACTGAGCAGGCCAGGTGCCTCCGGATTTACTTATTTTTAAGTCAAAATGTAATTGACATACAGTGATAGATTAGTTTCAGAGGTATAACATAATGATTTGATGAGGGAGAGCATTTCTCTCCGTTTTTTCTTTTCTTGCTTCCTTCCCTCCTTCTAGTAGGCGCCACGCCCAGGGTAGAACCTAACATGGGGTTTGAACTCATGACACTGAGACCCAGACCCAAGCTGAGATCAAAAGTCAGATGCTTAACCAACTGAGCCACCCAGGTGCCCCAAGGGAGAACATTCCTTAATTAGTGTATTTCTTTGCTTTGAGGGGCAGGGAAACTCGGAAAACCCCCTCAGCTTATGCTGTTTGGAATATGTCCATTTTAATGCAAGTCCGTTCATGCTTTCAAGGACTACGTCCCGCCGCGTCTCTGAGGTACCATGTACCGTGTTAGACCCTGAGGGTACGATAGTGAGAAGAAACCAACATAGTCCATGTCCTCTGCAGGGGCGGAGAGAGCTGTCAAGGAAGCCCCCAGACCCATATAAAATGACCTCTGGCTCCTGCTGGGGTATTCTGCAGGCCTGTGATAGGGAGTTTGACCTGCTGGAAGGAAGAATTGGGATCAGGAAAGAGGAAGGAGTGTTCTAGGCAGAGGGGATGGCCATTCAAAGGCCCTGTGACAGGAGGGAGTGAATCAGAATGGGGGCATGTGGGGCAGGCCACATGGGGCTTGTAGTTCTCCGTGAGAAGATTTTTGTCTCAATTCCAAGAGCAATGGGGATTCATTGAAGGGCTTAACTGGGGAGTGACATGATCACATCTACACCTTGAAAGGAGCCCTCTGGCTGTGGCTAGGAGAGCAGATTGGAGGTGAGCCAGGGGGAATCTGGGGTACCCAGAGGGGTGGCTCTACGGGACTCCAGGCCCATGGGCGTGGGCGTGCAGCTGTGTGGCCTGCAGGCCGGGGTGTTCAACCTGCCATCTGGGGGCCCTGGCTGGGTAGGGAAATTCTCCCTCCCCTCTGATCTCCCTTCTGACTCTGCAGGTGCTCCTTGCCTCAGATTTGGCCAGTGTAGGATTTCAAAGGACAGAGCCGAGGTGTACGGTTCCCCAGCCCAGAGGCCTATCTCAGCCCCACTCAGAGCTGCATGTTTATTTTTTTGGAATCTGGCAGGAAGGAGTTTGGAGGGTGGCCTGAGCCTCCCCGCTGCCACTGCAGACTTGGGGTGCTGTGGGAAGGTTCCGGTCCCTTAGGGAACTGGCATTAGAAGTGATGGAGCTCTAGGGCAAGAAGGGCTCGTGAGGCTTGTGGGACCCCCAGAACACACCATGAGCAACTCAGGCCGTTTATTCCTGCAGCTCTAGGAGCTCCGAGGGGTTCTTTCAGTGTATCCCCTAACACCCAGGTGCTGGGGATCAGATTTTTATTTCCTGACAGAATTCAAGAAATCCTTGTGTGCTTTTGTTTTTATCTTGGTTACTTGGCTTCAGAGAATTTTCTCCAAAATCTTCCACCACTGAGGTTTTTCCTTCAGGTTAGGACCACACAGGAGCTGATAGAAATCAGTGCCACCTGCCACTAGATTGTATTTTCTCCAGGGAGAGAAGGATGGACGGACACTCACTTTTGGAAGAGAGAGAACTGTCTTAGGCCATCTTCCCTGGGTTTTCCCATCCCAGGACCTGCAGGCCACTGGCTGCTGCTGGTCCCTCCTGCTCATCGGGGCCCGGCCCGTCCAGGACCAGCCCGAGCTCAGCCTGGGCCACCACCCTTCTGGTGGAGCCATGTCCTTGAGGGAAACTGCAGCTGGAACAGGAGTAGTAAACTAATCTCAGTATGTAACACTCATGTGGAGAGCCCTTGTGTGGGCTTGTGTGTACCAGGCATTGGTCTCAGTGTTTTAGACATACTAAGTCATTGGGATGCCTGGGTGGCTCAGTTGGTTAAGCAGCTGACTCTTGGTTTCGGCTCGGATCATGATCTCGGGGCCTTGAGATCAAGCCCTGTGTTGGGTTCCAGGCTCAGTGGGGAGACTGCTTGAGGTTCTCTCTCCCTCTCCCTCTGCCCGCCCCTCTCTAAAATAAATAAATAAATCTTAAAAAAGGAAAAAAAAAGTAATATTAAGTCATTTATACCTCACCAAACCTCTAAGAGTTGGGTACTGTCATTACCCTCATTGTACAAATGGGGAAACTGAGGCATAGAGCATTTAAGCTAAGAGCTAGTGATGGTGGAGCAGGAACTTGAAGCCGGACAGTTTGGCTCCAAAGGCCAAGCTCTTAGCCACTAAGAACACACATGACACAGCTGGCTGGGGACCCCCTGATTTTGTTGCTTAAGCAGAGCACAGGGCCTTAGAACAGGGCCCCAGGGTTTCCTACCCAAAGCTTTCAAGCTGTTTCTCATGAGCACTTGGGCTGAGGCGTGGGCTTGAAAGAGTCGTTAGCAGGAGGCATCACGATGGTGGGGGGGTGGGGGGAAAGAACATGGAATCATACGGGCCTGGGTTTGATCCTAGGCCTGCCCCTAGTTAGCTGTGTGGCCCTGGGCAATGGCTTCATCAGTTCTGTGCCTTAGTTTCCTCCTCAGCAAGGCAGAGAGAACACAACTCGACTCACTGTGAGGGTGAGGAGGGAGTGAGATGAAGCGTGCTTGGAGCTGGGCTCAGAGCCTGCACCCGCTGGTGCCGTCTGGAGGAGTAGTGGATGTGGGCCCTGGTGGCAAGAACCTCAGGGAGCCTGGGGAGCTCTGGATCAGGGTTCTTCCTGGAAACCACACCTTGGGACCCTCCTGGAGGCTTACCCGACTTGGCTGCTCTGGCTGCAAAGGTCTTAAGGTCACAGCAGCTTCTCCCAGCTTCTTTTTTCCCCCGGGGGGGCTTGCTGGAGAGAGTGTCTCCACGGCAACACTCAAGGACCACCTGTTGGAGGAATTAGGCGTCGGAGAAAAATGACCTCCTTGCCTCATTCCAGCAGCCTCTGCTGAGGGTTTGAGGGGAAGAGGTTGGTCCAAGTTGGAAACGTGATCCTGGTGTGGGGCTGCCCTGCTGATGGGGCGGGGGTGGGCTGCCCAGTGGAGGTCATTCTCTGGGTCCAAGTGGCTGCCTCCCAGGCTGCCTCCAGAGGGCGCTCCCCTGAGAGGAGGCACTGAGCTCCAGCTTAGAGACCGAGGCTGATGGGGAGAGGCGGGGGCTGGGTGGGCTTGGGTGTCGGTGGACATTCTTATCTGGAAGCAGCAGGGCCTCCTGAGAGAGAAGCTGTATTTGCTGCATTGTTCGCCTGCCTGTCCTAGGTCTTCTCTTGCATGGGAGATGGAATGGGGAGCAGGAAGTGAGGAGGAGGGCAGGGAGCCACCTGACTGGGCTAAGGGGTCTGAGCAGTGGGGTCTGGGCCAAAGGGTAAGAAGAGAGGCATGTGACTGTGATGTCACTAGAAGTCCCTGTAAGCCCCCCGCAGCCCCCCACCACCTCATGGGAATTCCATCCTGAGAGATTCCTGATTTCCGTGTTGGGCCCTGCCTTGTTCAGACAAGTCTTAACATTTTCCTTTGCCTCAGTTTTGCTGCCTGTGAAATGAACAATTATTGAAGTCAATTGTTTTATAAAGTGTGCTTGACACGAGAAAGAAGGGGCCAGTTACTGTAAAACTCATCAACTTTTTTATGACTTTTGGCTGCGTAATACCGTATCGAGGAATACAGTCCTCCCAAATGCCCACCAAGCTTTGCAGAGTGTTGTTTATAATTGAATGATATCAAAACAGCCCAGGTGTCCCGTAGCCGCGGTTCAGGGAATGCCCCAGTAACGTGATCTATTCAAATGCAGGGATAACTGATGGCCATTCAGAAATCATCAGTGGGGAGAGAACAGGGTATAACATTGTGGGAGGAGTCCATACCATGTATGTCTCACTCGTCCCCGCATCTTCAGAACCTTGCAAAATGTTTTGCAAACAGTAAGTCTTCAATCAATATTTATTAAATTATTTCAACTATATAAAAATTGGGTGCAAAAAAAACAGGCTTGGATGAAACTATTCCAGGATGTTAACAGGGCTTCATTCTGGGTGATGAATTTGTGTGTGATTTGAATTTTTTTCTTTATTATTCAGAAAACTGAAACAAATTAAACAATGTGCATGTATTACTCTTACTTTTATTTTTATTTATGTATTTTATTAGAGAGAGAGCATGCATGGGTGGGGAAGGGGCAGAGAGTAAGGGGAGAAATAACCTCAAGCAGGCTCCACGCCCAGCACAGAGCCTGAAGGGAGGCCTGATCCCAGGCCCTCGAGATCTTGACCTGAGCAAAATCAAGAGCCGGACACCCAACCAACTGAGCCACCCAGGTGCTCGGTAGTACTCTAATTATTAAATGCAATAACTTGAATATTATGTTGGCTTATAAAAATACTGATGTAATTTTAAAAATTCAAGCAAGGGCTCCTGGGTGGCCCAGATGGTTGGGCATCTGCCCTAGGCTCGGATTGTGATCTTGGGGTCCTGGGATCGGGCCCCATGTTGGGTTCCCTGCTCAGCAGGGAGTCTGCTTCTCCCTCTCTCTCTGCCTATCCCCCTTCGCTCATGTGCTCCCTCTCTCTTTCTTTCAAATGAATAAATAAAATCTTTTAAAAATGTCAAGCAGTACAGAAAAGCATTACAAGGAAACTCTAAAACCACCATTTAGCAATTTTAGGTATTACTGTGTGGCAAACAGCCCCCAGGGAGCTTGCTCTGTGCACAGACCAGAATGGACATGCGTGTAGATTTTACATGAGCAGGCTCATAGAATACAAGCTGGCTTGTGACCACAGACTGTATCATGGACATCTTTCCCTGTTAGTACAAGATGATTTGTGGCCTTTTACACGACTGTGTAGTATCTGGTTTCTCAGATGTGCTGGAAGGTCCACTAAACATTGCTCTGGTGACGTCCATTTAAGTTTAACGTTCTTGCTCTCGTCCTCAGTGCTGATGTGTCATTATAATCAAAAAATTAAAACAACTAAAAATTCTGCGTGGTTCTGGGTTTGGGGATGAAGGTTTCAGCAGGATGGCCCAAAGGAAACCAGCCCTGCTTGCAGAGGGAACAAGTCTGAAGGGTTTATTGGTGATGTTCTCGAAGCTTAAAGCATGGTTGTCAGCAGAAGGAGCAGGTTAGAGTGCAGTGCAGGTGAGGCTCACAGGTGGTGCTTTCAGGAAAGAATACTTCGTTCAAGAGAAAAGACACTCGCGTTGGAAAGGTCCTGTCTTGGGCACCTGGGTGGTTTTGAGTCAGTTAAGCGTGGGCTTTCAGCTGAGGTCATGATCCCAGGGTCCTGGATCGAATCCCGCATTGGGCTCCCTGCTCTGCAGGGAGTCTGCTTCTCCCTCTGCCCCCCCTCTCACTTGTTCTTCCATCTCAATCTCTTTTTCTCAAATAAATAAATAAAATCTTTAAAACAAAACAGAAAAAAAGAAAAGAAAAAGAAGAGCTTGTCTGACGTGGAGAAGGCCTCCTCACAGGATTTAGGGTGGGAAGTGGCTCAGCCTGGGGCTCTCATCAGGGACCCCGTCACCTCGGAGAGGGCTCAACCCTCTCTCTTCAAACAGAGATCCTGTGTGAAAATAGATGCACAGGGAATGAGTTTTTCCAGCTGCTCCTTGGGATCAGGAGACAGGCTCAGGGGAAGGGCAAAGAGAGTGATGGGTGAATGTGTGTCCCGCGTGTCAGCGGCCCAGCCTGCTGGAAGAAGCGTGGGCCCTCGGCTCAGACGGCCGTGTCCAGATCTCTGCTCTGTCGTGTCCCAGCTGGTGGCCTCTGGCAGACAACTGACTGGTCTGAGGCACAATGTCCTTGTCTGTAACATAGCTGCCGACACGACTTTCCAGCCCCTCATGAGGGTGGCCACAGAGCCCTGTGTCTGGAATGTGTGGAAACTAAAATACAGGGTTTGTAGTGGGTGCAGCTCTAGAACACTGTCTAGGCCCAATGTACCTCCCAAATGCTTACAGGAGAGGGATCTTGGTGTTTTTCAAAGCCGCTGGGATTTGGGTTGCCCAGGGCTCGTAAGTGAGGAAGCTGTGGGGGAATAGGGTGTGTGTGTGCACATGCGTGTTGGGATGGGGATGCTTAGGTTGTTGCCAAGACCCTGAGTGACTGTGAGGTGGTGAGAAAGAGGAGGAGGTGGCGTGGATGTGAACACAGAGCCGCCACAGGGAGACAGATCAGATGCGGAGGTGACAGCTGGGTGTGGGGCCAGGCCTGACGGAGATTCTGCTGTGTGTGGCTCAGTGGAAGAGCTTCCTGGGGAGTGCTGTAGCTGGCTCCTGGAAGGACCTGCTTATCTGGGGCTGCACCAGCTCCCTGTGAAGAGAAGTGTCCTGACAGAGGGGAGTGAGCTTCCCTGGGAGGCTCAGCAGGGGCCCCATGGCCTCTAATGTGAGCTCCATGTCCAAGTTTGTGATTGGGGAGGGCCGAGGAGGACGACATATAGCCTTGGAAGGGAGAAGGGGCCAGAGGCCGTGGTGGTGTGGGCAGAGGAGCCCCTGAAGCTCAGGCCTGGCCCTGGGATCCAGACAGTGGGCCCCCTCCCTTCCTTGGCCCTGCCATCCTTCCCTGTCGATGGAGGACTGTCCTCGTGGTGCCCTCCTGCCTGCGAGCCGCCTTGACTCCCTGTCTTCCTCTGCTTGCTTTCTCAGGGCCCCTGTGATCTGGATTCGCATGCCCCCAACCCTGCTTCCTGCAGCTCCTGACTCCCAGTCTGTCTCCTCCCTCAGCCCCCAGATATTCCGGGGTGTTTTCTCCTGGAATGTCCACTCCATCCCTCTCGCTGGGCACATCTGCCTTGTCTTTTAGGCCTCAGCTTGAGTCCCATGTCCTTAGTCTCCTTAAAATTCTGGCCCACGCTGCTCTTTCCTGCTCAGACTCCAGACAGCTGGTAGAAGCCTTGGTGTCCGCAAGGGGGCTCGTTCCCGGCACAGGCCATGCTCTTTACTGTTTAGGCCCCATGCTAACCCAAGGAGATAGTTGCAATTATTACCCCCACTTTATAGATGGGGGGGTCTACCTGAATAACCTCCAGTTGCTGGTTCCCAAATTCTTCCCTGCAGGAATGTCTTGTCTCTCCAATCAGCCTGAGCTCTTTCTGGGCAAAAGCCATGACTTTGGTCACACAGCTCTCCCAGCAGCAAGCCCGGGCCCTGTGCATTTCCCTGGCTGGGCATCTGTTGCAAAGATGGGCCTTGGCTTGTTGGGCCTTGACATGGACTCAGGGGTCCCAGAGCTTGGCTGGGAAGCACCCAGCTCCATTGGTGAGAGGGAGTATGGAGCTGAGCCCTGGCCTGGGGGCCTGTCCCCGGTGTCTCACCATTCCATTCTCCTTTCCTCCACCAGGGAACTCAACGGGAACAACATCACTCGGATCCACAAGAACGACTTCGCGGGGCTCAAGCAGCTGCGGGTGCTGTGAGTATGGGTTGCTGCCCATGCTCCTTGCCTCCTTCCTGCCGCACCCCAGGCAGTGGCCTGGCTGTGGGTTGTAGGGCCCCTGCCTGTGGAGTCAGTCTTCAGATACCCCGAGGGGTCTGGGGTGAAAGTGATGGAGAGGCCTGAGCCCAAACAGCCTCCGCCTTGCACAGGGCTGAGGAGCTGGGTGTGGTGTAGGTCCCAGTGGTCGCCACCTGGCAGAACCAGGGCCGGGCAGATGGGGTGTCCTATCCTGGAATGAGGGAAGCCTGGGTGACCGTGAGGAAGCTTTAGGCCTCTGGCTTGGTCTGCTGGGGTCGTCAACACAAAAGACCGCAGACTGGAGGTTTAAACACAGAAATGTATTTTCTCGCAGTTCTTGAGGCTGGAAGTCTGAGGTCAAGGCGCCATCCAGGCTATTCGTAGTGAGGCCTCTCTTCTTGGCCACCTTCTTGCTGTGTCCTCACGTGGCCTTTCCTCTGTGTGCACAGAGGGAGGTCTCTGGCGTCTTTTGCTCTTCTATGAGGATACCAGTCCTATCAGATTAGAGACCTACCATTCTGACCTCATTAAACATCGATTACCTCCCTAGTCTCCATCTCCAAATCACACTGGCGGTTAGGGCCTCAGTGTACGAATTTTGGGGGATGCATTTCAGTCCATGACCGTCTCCATAGTTCTTTTGATTCTGTGCCTCAGACACACTCCCCAGTGAGTCTACAGTTCCCGCTGACTTGAGAAGTTAGGTGAGTGGGGACAGTTGAGGACAGAGGTGGCTCTCCTCAGGTGTCTGACAGTGGCAGATATTGGAGGTGACAGGTGTGGCTCTGCTGGGATCACTAGCCAGCAAAGGAGCCATCTGTAGCATTTCCCTTGTCTAGCTGGGCAGGGGTGAGATATGAGGAGGGGATTGAGTGGATCCCTTCATCTCTCCCTGCTCTGTAACTCTAAGACACATGCATGCATTCTGACACATTTTATGTCAGACAGTCATAGGATCCTTACCCCCTACTCCCAGGGTAGTGCAAGGGTCCTGGGGCCTCAGTTCTTTCAGAACAATTTTTCAGCTCAGAGGGCCTTTGGTGGGGCTGAGGATTTGTGGTCTCCATCTTCTCTGGAGTCCTAGCTCTCAGTTGCTGGGCAGGGGTCCCTGCTGCTCCAGAACCCACTGACCCTTGACTCCTTCCCAATCTCCAGGAGTGTCTTCTGAGTCTGAGGAAACCCTCCTTCCCTCCTGGCATCCCTCACCCACCTTGTCCTCCCACCTGAGCTCCTCAACAGCTCAGGCTTCTGGAAACAAAGTGGAGGAAGAGAAGTGTGCGCTAACAGCTTCTGCCTTCTGCCCTAGGAGGTTGTGGGGTCCACAGGGAACCTCAAGCCACCTGCTTAGGAGCGGATGGGGGGAAACGCAGGGAGAAAAATACACTCGACCCTCTCAGAAGGTACCATGCAACAAGCAAACTGCCTGCCAGGCGGATGTTCTGGGCTGTAGGGACAGTCTCATGGAGCCAGGTGGCTGAGTTGGCAGCAGATGAAGCCAGGCAGTGCAGGAGTACAGGCAGAGGGGGTGTTGTCTGCCAACTGAAGAGTGTGTTTGCTGCATGTGTGGGCTTTGCCCACTTGGCACAACCTCCCCTTCCCCTGCTATGGGCCCGTCCCCCTGCTCTGCCCCTTGGACACGTGCCCTCTGGGCCAAACGAGGGCATGTGCCAGCAGCCCCAAGTTGCTCCTGCCGCCTGGGTTCCCGGCTTCCCGGAGCAAGGATGCCTTTGGAGCCATGGCCTGGCGCTCTGGTGCCCTGGTGTCCCGTGGCCCTGGTGGCTGCAGAGAGCTCCACACAGGCTCAGGGGCTGGAAGTGTGTCTTCCTGTCAGGCCTGGGGCTGCTGAGGATACCCGTTGGGAATTTGCAAGGTTGGGGGGCAGTTCTATCCACTCAGGCCGGGACCTGGGTCTGTGTGCATCTGGGACCCTGCTCCCGTTTCACCGCCTGCTGCTGGCTGCTGTTGAGAGACCCTGTCCAGCATCTTCTAGCTGTCCTTGTATCTTTGCTTCCCCAGGCAGCTGATGGAGAACCAGATTGGAGTGGTGGAGCGGGGGGCTTTTGATGACATGAAGGAGCTGGAGCGGCTGTGAGTATCTGTGGGCGCAGGCTCAGGACGGCGGGGTGGTGCTAAGGGGACAGGACAGCTGAACCCAGCAGCGAGGACAGGGTGCGGGGAGAGGCTGGCACGCCCCTCTCTACCCCACCGCCTCCTACCGGCTGATGGGCGCCGGGGGCAGCCATAGCCAGGGAAGCGGTCACAGTGTCATCACAAGGTGACAGTGAGGACATGGCTGGAGGGTGTCTGCACCCTATACTCTAAATGCAAGTCTCTTTGTTGTCTTTCCCTGATAATGCATTATGGCAAACACCCCACGCAGTACAGAGGAAGTGAAATTGCCTCCTATAGTCTCGTAGCCCAGGCGTGACCACTGTCTGTGCTCCTGTTTGTGTGCGGTGGGGAAGAATGGGTATGCCAAGGGGACTGTCAGGGAGACCCAGCGGCCACCTGAGAAGCTGGGTCTTGGACGTTCAGGGCCACGGCACAGACGCTGGAAGGTGGAGATGTTTCTGACTTACATGGTTTCTCTAAACCCAGGGTTTTTGCATTTGAGAGTGGGTCTTGATCAAGTTTTGCATTTCAGGTTGGCAAAAATGAAAAAAGAAAAAGGACTGTGGTATGAATGAGGTGGGAGATGGACACCCATTCACCAGGGTCACTGGTTCACTTTGTTTTGGCTCTTAAGAGGTGTCAAGAGTCCTAGAGTTCATGCCTTCTGAACCAGAAAGTCCATTTTACTTTAAGGCAGTTATCAGAGACGTGGCTAAAAAATGTATATATCCAGAATATTTTTTGCACATCACTTAACCACAACAACAGAAAAATGGAGAATGCCAGGCTGGTGGAGACATAGGGTATCAAGTCACATTTTTGAAGAACAGTTAAGGCCATTGGAATGTGGCTCACAATATAATATTAAATGAAAAAGGCAGGAAGTGATGTTTATGTAAATTGCATCAACTTCTGTGTATATAGAACATAGGAGGAGGAAGGCAATTGGGAAGATGAACTCCCATTGCACTGAGTGGTGGGATATCAGGTAACTTTAATTTTACTCTTTGTGCTTATCATTTTTATGGATTTTCTTACAATGAGTTTATAATTATAACTATGGCTACAGCTGATTGCCTTACTCTGGGCCAGACAGCAAGATAAGCTCTTTGCCCTACAATATCTCATTTAATCCTTAAAACAACGCCGTGGTCAGTGGTATTTTACAGAAGAGAAACAGAAGGGCACTGAAGTTAAGACACTTGCATTATTAAGCGATTAAGAGGGGATTAGAACCCGGATCATTTTGCCTCCAAAGCCTGAGCTCTTAACGGCTAGGACCTAATACCTTACTTTTCTTTTACTTCAAAGAAAGTAGGGTATTAAACAAAAGGAGAAGACTATGGTTGTCGCCTTGCCTTCCTGCAGCCTGGAAGAAAATCAAGGCGTTTCTTTTGCATTCTTCACCCAGGCCCCAGAGTGAGGGATAAGGGGCCTGCGGTGAGAATAGAGGACTGGTGCTCTGTTTTCTTCCAAAGGCTCAGAACAAAGTACACATTCATGACTCGGCTCTGAGAGCCTGACTGGGACCCAGACCGAACCCCGCCCCCCCTGCAGCTCCAGTTCTGGGTGGGCGGTGGAGGGGGTGTCAACACCTGATGGGGGTGGCCTGCCTCATGTCTGCCACTGCCTCCAGGAGGGGTCAGGGCCCTCCTTTTTGAGTCAAGACTTGTCATTGCAGACTTTGTCCCTTCTGTCCTGCTCCTATTCCTTCCCGTGCGGGTGCCCCACAAGTTCTCAGCAGGTGGTTCTTCTTGAGGGGTGTGACTGTGGTGTCCTGGGGGTGTGTCCCTCATGGTGGACGGCCGGCACACTCTCCTCTGACTTGCTGGAGACCAGTGGTGGATCCACTAATCATACAACTTGCATAAATCGGGCAGTCGTAAACACCGCACATACTTTAAAAGTTCCCTTTTGAGCACAAACATGGAAGTGTGCATTTACCAACCCTCTTCCCCACCTTTTTTCCCCCCCTAAGGCTTTTCTTATTAGTATGAGACTGGAGTTCTATATTGCTTCTGTCACTTATGGTTTTTGGTTTTGGTCTTTAAGGTAGAGGGAGATGTTTATTTTTCTTATTTTTATAAAAGATTTTTTATTTATTTGACAGACAGAGATCACAAGTAGGCAGAGAGGGAGGCAGAGAGAGAGAGAGAGGGAAGCAGGCTCCCCTGAGCAGAGAGCCCCATGTGGGGCTCGATCTTAGGACCCCGGGATCATGACCCAAGCCGAGGGCAGCTGCTTAACCCACTGAGCCACCCAGGTGCCCCATGTAGAGGGAGATGTTTAAAAGGCCTTAGAAGCAATCTGGGTTAAGAATTCCAAATTCCTTTTTTTTTTTTTAAAGATTTTATTTATTTATTTGAGAGAGAGAGAGAGAGAGCACAAGTGGGGGAGAGGGAGAAGCAGATTCCCCTCTGAGCAGGGAGCACGATCCAGAGCTCAAACCCAGGACCCACAGATCATGACCTGAGCCTAAGGCAGATGCTTAACCGACTGAGCCACCCAGGTGCCCCCCGAGTTTTTTGGTGACCCTCCTGTCCCTGGCCCAGTGTTTTACTTAATTCAACAGCCCTTCAACGAACAGCTTTTGGTTTATTGACTTTCTCCAAACCCTCCAATTTGGTTTTCCCAGAGATGACTCTTCACATGAGTATTTTGTTCCCCTCTGTCACAGTTAATTACCTTGTAAAATTATAAGCGCCTCTGGTATAGGTAGGTTTGGAAACAGACATTCTGGTTCCTGTAAGCAGTTCCTGCAGGCCCGAGTACGGAGGCGGAAGTGTGCAGTCGCGCTGGCCGTGGGGGTGGGCGTGCCATGGGCACGGAGGAGGAGTGGCACGCTCAGCCGCCCTGTCCTGGCCGTGGGGGCCCGCTGTGAAGTGAATTGTGGGGGAAAGGTGCTCTTCGGAACCGGTTGTACTTGGCTGTGACGAGGGTGAGTCACTCCCCTCTGGGCATCCCAGCTTCCTTAGCTATCACAGAGACAGCTCAGTGGACTTGGTTAACATCCTGAGCACCTATTAAGAGCCAAGCCCTACGGCAAGACGGTAGAGGTAAAATTTTCCTGTATGGTCGTTGAGAGAAGGAGACGGGAGGGTACGTGAACCTGAGCCCTTGTCGTTATGCTCCAGAGAAAGATACCCACCTGTGCGTTCTGCTTTCCCTCCGATGGTGAGGTAGCGCCCCTACAACACTCGTCCCCGTGCCTGGCACATGTGGAGGGCTGAGGACCGGTCACCACTACTGCCGTCTGTTTTTAGCTGCCTGCCCCTCCTTCACCATGCTGGGGCCCTCCTTTGGTGTTCTTTGATTTTCTACTTTATACTGGCTCTTGAATTTTTTCCCTCTCTCTAGTGTTTGCAGAAATTGAAGCTGGAAAAATGAGAAAGTCTTGGGGGAAAACAAAACAAAACAAAAACCGATGATTACCAGGCAATGTAAATACAGAATTAATTTACTGGACAAGGTTAAGGAACTTAGGGTAATCTGATGTCCACTCCTATGCTTTAAGGATTCTACTGGTGGTCTTTTTTCCCCCCCACAAGGCAGTGATATGTTTCCCTAGGAGCCTGGCCTTTTGAGTAAACGTCTTCCAGCTGGTCTCCTTGTCTGCACTGTGCTGGAAAATGATGCCTTTCTTACATATCAGATGAAGGGTGACCTCCTAGGAGATAACTATAGGCCAGTTACTATTGGCCACAAACAATTACATTTCTTCCTCCCTCCCAGCACAAGAAAGCTTTTGCCGAGTTGGTTTATCCTTGCCCAGCGCTGTTAAAGGACACAGTTGTGCGAGACCCGACTTGTGTAGTCTTTAGGGCTGGGGCTGGGTTTTACACCAGAGCTTCTCTAGCCTACAGGTGCCCCTGGATTGCTTGGGGATCCTGCTGAAATGCAGAGTCTCACTCCACTGGTCTAGGGGAGAGGCTGCGATATTGCCGCTCTTAGCAACTCCTAGGTGAAGCCCCTGCAGGTGGCCCATGGACCACAGTGTGAGCACCAAGCTTCCATAGTTGCAGGGGTCCCACCCCCGGTGGGTGGGAATTCCGTGCTCCCATGTCCAAGATCGAGCTGCTGACATGTGGTTAGTTGTCGCTGTTTTCCTAGGACGAGTCTGGGTTCTTTCCACATTGTATCTTCCCGTCCAGGTCACATTCCAGAACCAGACTTCCCTCTCCTGCCTGTGTGTATAAAACTGAGAAGTTGTTCTGTCCCCCAGTAGAGCAATTAGAAACGATGGACATACCAGTCATTAAAATAAAGGGGTTGTTCTCTTGTCTGGCATGGAGAGACATTCGCAGATTGTTGGGTGAGGAAAATGCAGGTGGCCGAATCCGTTTTCTTCTATTATTGGAGGTTTGTAAAGAATTAAGCATGCATTTTCATAAGTAATAAAAAAAATCAATAGCGCTCTTTTCATTTGGAGAAAAAAACCTAAAGCAAATAATAAAAGAAAGTTAAGTTGCCCCTGAGTTAAATGTGGGTGAAAGCAAGGAAATCAGAACCGTGGGGCTAGTCCTACCCCTGCTCATGTTTCAAGTGGAGTCAGGTGTTCAGCCCACAGAGCCAGCATAGTATTTCAATCAGGGCCTTATGAATTACAACGGGTGTCACGCATGTAACGTGATGACGAGCAGGAGCGTGGGCAGAAACCTGGGAGGGGTGGACTGCCCACCACACATCGGGTCCTTGGCGGGGAGCTTCCCCAGGTGCTCAGTGCCCATCCTCCCCAAGTGTCGGTGGCGAACTCCCACTTCATAGAAACCGAGGCCCAGGGAAGCTCGTTTTCCTGGGGGTAACACAGCGACCCTCTTAGGATTTGAACCCCGCGCCCTCCCACTCTGAACCCAGTGCTTTCTGAAAAGTCTGCGTTTCCTGGACTGTGAGGCACCTTCCAACCCTTCCTTTCTTCTCTCTTTTAGACGACTGAACCGGAACCAGCTGCACATGTTACCAGAACTGCTGTTCCAGAATAACCAGGCTTTGTCGAGGCTGTGAGTGATGTGGCGACTGATGCTCTGGCTGTGGTCTTGTCCCTCACCCTGTGGGAGGGGCCGTGTCTCGTCAGAGGGGCCGGACTTTCCGGCCACAGTGACCCCCTGCTCACTACCTGTCTGGAATCATGCCGGGCACGAAAGGCCAGGCCCTCCTGTAGGAAGGGGCTGCACAGGGTGTTTCTCAGTGGTCGCGCCCGCTGGGATCCACAGCTCATTCAGTTCTCTGTGCTGCCTTTGACAGTGCAGGTGTGAGAATGTTCGGTGGCCGGGAGGGGGGGCGTTCTTGTCAGCCGTGATGCCGGGCTTTCCAACCCTGCACATCTGTCTCAGCCTTTGGTATTCTGCCTTGGGTCGAATATTGATTCATTCAATGAAGCCCTTCTTGGACCTCTTTCTATGATCAGATCAGAGTCACGATATCTGGAAGCTTATCAATCATGGCATAAGGTCATACTTTTATTTGCTGTAAATGTACTTCTTTCGAGCTCAAGCGTAGTGTCTAATTCTGCTGCTGTATGATTTGTTAAATGTGGCTGTGATTTTCTACCATTTATTTCATTTTGGGGGTCTTGGGTTGGGCAGGACTTTAGAGATTACCCGAGGGATCTCCTCTGCTGTTCCTTAGCCTGTGGTTCTTCATTCTTTGCTTGGCTACCTCTAGTGATGGGGAGTTCACTCCCTCTCCAGACAGTCAGTTACATTAGTGGACAGACCTGCATATTAGACATTTTTTTAAGTTTGAGCCCTAAATCTGTTTCCCAACAATTTATGTTTTTCTTAGCTTTGCTTTCTGTAAGCATCTAGAACAATTGTGTACTCTTGTTAGAATAAAAAAAAAAGATTTATTTATTATTTATGCCAGAGAGAGAGCGAGTGCATGGGGGGGGGGGGAAGGAGAGGGAGAGAGAATCCCAGGCAGACTCCACACTGAGCTCAGAGCCCAGTCCCATAACCCTGCAATCATGACCTGAGCTGAGACCATGAGCCAGACACTTAACCGACTGTACTACCCAGGGGCCCCTCTTGTTAGATTTTGGAAGGACTGTCTGGATTTTGAATTTTGACTTGGGAGATTTTTGAGTCCTTTTAGTTGTTGCCATTTACAACCTGAAAAACCACTGGTTGGGACCTTCAGTGTGGCCAGCAGAGCACTGTGTGCGTGGAAGTGAGCCTGCTGGTCTTGCCTGGAAAAGCTTATAGGGCGGCCCGTAGGTGGAGGAAGAGGCAGCAAGTGACTTCGACAGGCCTGAGGCGTGGGGCCTGGGAGGGAGACGGCACCCCAGGACTGCCTGAGTGCTGATGGTGTGACTGGACTCTTGGAATCTGGATTCAGCACAGCCAGTTCTTTGCACATGTGTCACGATTTCCAGAGCTCTTGATGAGCCTAGTGGTCCCCAGGCAGCCCCTGTGTCCTTGGACTTGCCTTCAAGTTTTGTCTTGAAGTTGGAGAGGTGAAGTGACCTTCTCAGGGTCAGTATTCAAGTCCCTTTTGGACTCCCCGCTCAGTGCTCTTCATGGTTTTGTATTTTACTGGAGAAAAGTATTTCTATGCTTTAACAAATTTATTTATTTATTAAAAGATTTTTTATTTATTTATTTGACAGACAGAGATCACAAGCAGGCAGAGAGGCAGGCAGAGAGAGAGGAGGAAGCAGGCTCCCTGCCAAGCAGAGAGCCTGATGTAGGGCTCGATCCCAGGACCCTGGGATCATGACCTGAGCCGAAGGCAGAGGCTTTAACCCACTGAGCCACCCAGGCGCCCCAATGCTTTAAAAAATTTAGATGACTGGATTTTATGTGTAAAGACTGGCACTAGGAACTCCATTCAAGGAGTGGAAAAGCCACTGAAGAGGACAGGAGTCTGCCTGACTCCTGCTCTTGGCACGCTATGGGGCTGGGAACCAGGGGAGGCAGTAGCCTCCAGAAACACCAGATGTTCTCACTCCTGTGACCTGGGGCTGGCTCTCCTGGGGAGGAGGCCAGTCAGCAGTGAACAGAGGGACTTCCAGGAGAAGGGCATGCCTGATAGAAGGCTTGGTGGTTCTTTGGGGAGTTGTCAGGCTCTAGAGCCAGAACATTTCCCCAGTGCCTACTGCTTTTTCTTTTTAGTCAATTGGCTCCTAACTCTTGGCAGGAGATGTTCCTTATCCAGGAGCATAGCCAGACCTGGTGGAGGGAAACTATTTTCTTCAGGTCTCCTGTTAATATTTCTGAAGCTCGGTTGTAGGCACAAGTGTGGCAGCCCATAGGACTTTGGGGAGGACTCCTGTGTAGTGTCCCTGCTCAGGTCAGGCTGGGACTTGAGTTTAGGGCTGGGCCCAACCTGTTTTAGTGCCACCTGGCGCCCCTCCAAGTCAGGCCATCTCAAAAGTGCACATCCTGGGGGAAATGTTTAAACAGACCCTTTTATTGATCTGGTTGTTTGTTCCTGGCTCACTGAGTTTTTTACCTTTGTTGTTGTGCTAAGGAAGGATGCAGGAGCCGGTGCTCAAAGATTTATTTGCTGATACTCTTTGTCCCAACTGCACCCTCAATCTATTGACTCGAGCATCTGGCATTGGAAACATCTCTGATAACTGTCGCAGTCCGCTTGGTCTGGCCGAGGAAAGCTTGGACACTCTGGGAAGTGAAGTCCTGCTGGGACCAGAACAGAGAGCCAAAGGGTGTTTCCAGTTCTTTCTGAATATCTCATTATTTTCCTGCTTCTCCCTGCAGACAGTGTCCTGGGCTTATGGGCAGCATCTCAGTTCCACCATGACTTTGCTTAGCCCCAGTGCTGACTCTCCTCCTACTTCCTGTGAGCTTGGAGTTAATCCCAGTGTCTCAGGTCCCAACTCCAGATTTCTGGAGAAAGAATCTGATTGGCTCACCTTTGGTCATGAGGTCATTCCTGGGCCAAGAAGCTGGGTCCGGGGTTTGTGGGATCGTCTAGTGCTGTCTTACGGGGGAGCCCACTCCTCTAGGAACTGGAGGGGGGGCCACATTCCCTAAGGAGGCAGGGCTTGGTGGTTCTGATGACCTGCCCTCTGCTTTGAGGGATCCGTTGCTAATCCTTCCCACCTGGAGCAAATCATGGACTTTCAGAAGAGGCCATTATACTAAATCAGCATGAAACAGGTTTGAGAGAGACCAAATGTGTAGGTGAGGTGTGGTCACAGAATGGGTCAGACAGCACAGTCCATATTTGGGTTGACTTTGTGTGTGTGGCTGTCCGGTTCTAAAATCCTGGTACTGGCTATTCTTCAGGAATATTTCCCCTTTGTTGGGTTGGTCTGTCCATTGCTTTCCATATGTGGGACCTGAAGCCCAGAGACATGACTTGCCTTGGACCACAGAGCGGTTTGGTGATGGGGCTGGAATTAGATACCAGGTCTTCAAAGATCCTGAAATCTCACATTTGGGGATCTAGCCTAAGGCACAAACACATTCATTGTAGCATTAGTTAGAATTTTGAAATGTAGGATATTCCTTTTTTTGTTTTTTTTAAAAGATTTTACTTATTTATTAGAGAATATGAGCAGGGAGGAGAGGGAGAGGGAGAAAGCAGGCTCCCTTCTTGGGGATTCCAATGTGGGGCTTGATCCTAGCACCCTGAGTTCAAGACCTGAGCTGAAGGCAGACACTGAATGAGGCAGGTGCCCTGAAATGTAGAATATTCCTTTACTGAAATATATAATAATGAATATTGAAATGTATGTCCAATATTGGGGGAACAGTTCAGTAAATTATGATATAGCTGCTTGAGGAAATATTTATATCACTGTCAAATGTGGTCTTTCTGGAGGATGTAGACTAATACAGACAAATGTTTGCGTTACGAAAAGCCAGGATGCAAAACTGTACTGACAGGGCGCCTGGGTGGCTCAGTGGGTTAAAGCCTCTGCCTTCAGCTCAGGTCATGATCCCAGGGTCCTGGGATCGAGCCCTGCATCGGGCTCTCTGCTCAGCAGGGAGCCTGCTTCCTCCTCTCTCTCTGCCTGCCTCTCTGCCTACTTGTGATCTCTGTCTGTCAAATAAATAAATAAAATCTCAAAAACAAAACAAAACTGTACTGACGATAAAATCACTAAATAAATTACTGTAAAGAAGGCACGGAAAAAGACCCTAAAATGCCAATGGGGGTTGTCTCTGGGTGACTTTTTTCTTTTCTGGGTTTCCCAGATGTTCTGTAAGAAGCACGTGTGACTTTTATGGTAGGAGACCTCCCAGCTTTTACAAGCGCTGGAAAGCCTCTGTGGATGGCGTTAAAGTGAGTGCTGGCCATGTGACGTTGGAGGGCTTCCTCCAACCCCAGGGAAACCTGCTTTGCTCTTTTGTCAGGTAAAGAGAATTCTTTACCTCACAGGCTGTTGCGGGGATTGGAGAAAGATGTAACCTGCTCTCGTGACAGGTGTAAACCTTGTGGCCGGTGATAGATGCTCAGGGAATGTGGGGTGAGTCCATGTGAGGACTGGCTTGGCAGTGGCATCATGGTCTCCAAGTGGACCTTGCACTTGAGCATTTGTCCATCTGTCTGTTTTCATGTAGAACCATCTCATTGCATTGTAGGCATCTCCCCCAACAGGTTTAAATGGTTTTTTTTTTTTCTCCACAAGAGGCTGTGCTTCATGAGGCACACCTGCAGAGACACCCTTAGGGGCTGTGGAGGGGGGCTGGTGTGCTTGCCTACAGCCACGGAGCTGGTGGGGGGGGGTGACCTGGGACCAGCATCACTCAGGCCGAGGAGCTGCCAAAGGGAATGTGCCTTTTGTACTCTCGGGTACTTTCCTGGGCAAGCATGGAGCTGGCAGGTGATGTTGCCCTGAAATGTTTCTTAGGGTCCTGGAGTCACTTGTGTGTTCTTTGCTTTCTTGGGGAGGCCCCCCTTAACCGTGGGCCCTGAGTTCTGGCTCAGCACCCTCACTCTCTGACCTCATTAGAAGAGAGCGCCCACCACCCCTTGTCTGCGGGTAGAGGGAGTCAGAGCCCCTGCAGAAGTATGCCTATCCTGTGACCTCTTCTCACCACCTGAGTCTCCCAGGACCGTCATGAGAGGTCTCGGGAACCACAGTTGTTACGGTAACTGTTAGGACAAGTGGAAGGTCATTCTGTTCCAGGCTCATGGAGGTGGGGGGGACAGTCTTCAAACATTATCTGATTTCATCATCAGAACATCTCTGAGGTCAGCATTTCCCTCATTTTACAGATGAAGACATGTGAGCTCAGAGGGTTTGGGACATGCCCAAGGTGCCGAGTCAAGTTCAAACCCTAGTCTCTGATGCTAAAGCTCATCCTTCCCTACCGGTCATCCACCCCCCTTTTCCGTCCAGTGTCTCCTTACCACCCATCCACTTCCTGTTCTCGTCTACCTACTCACCTACCCACCCACCTACCTATCCTCCCAACCCATCAGTCTGTCACATACCCCCGCTCATCTGCACTCCTACTTACCTATCTACCAGTTCGCCAGTCAGCCAGCCCTCTGCCCATCTATCTATGCGCTGTACCATCCCTGCACCCTCCCTTCTCCTCCCACCCATCCTTCCATCGAACACACTCCCGCCCACCTTCTCCATCTGCTTACCCATCCATTCTTCCACTCACTCACCCACAACCATCACCATCCTCAGCCAGCCCCCCACCCATTCAACTTTTACCCACCCATGCACCAATCTACCTATAACCCTACGCATCCCGCCCGCCGCGCCCCCCCCCCCCCATATTCGTCTCAGGGTACTCAGGGCCTCCTGGGGGCCAGGCGCTGTTCTAGGTGCTGAGAACACTCGGAGGGGGCTGTGTAGGGCAGAGGGCAGGCGCTGTCTCTCCGGGAGGGGAGGGTTATCATCAGCGCTTTCTGACACCCCTCAGCTTGTGTCTGACCAGCAGCAGGACGCAGTGGGTGGGGCGGACCGCTGTCCCCTGCCGGGGCAGCTCCACTCTGGGGGCAGGTGGCCTGGGTTTGGGGCGTGCTTCATTCCCTGACAGTCGATCGCAGGAGAATGTGGAGATGTTTTGTGGATGCATACAGGGCTCAGCCACGCTTGAACCTCACGGCTTCTCTTATATCAGCAAAACCCAGTTTCCACGTGTGTTTGGGGTGGAGAACAGCGAGGGTCAGACTCTGTGCCTCTGTCCTTCTGGATCTGGGGCGGGGTCTGTGTCGTGCCTTGCACTCCCTCCTCTCGCTGGTTGCCTTCCCTTCCTCGTCCAGAAGCCACTTCTGGAAGCTCAGTTTCTCTGGGCTTCTTTTTAGCCTTGAAACCAATATGCGTCCAGACAAGATCAACCTTTTGTGTCTCTGCTGGACCTGGGAGGGGTGGGGGTGGGTGATTAAGGGCAGCCCAGGGCACTTCTTTCCCCTTATTTATATCCCTGCTGTAAGGAGGAGCAGGATAGCTCATTAACAGGGCCCTGGTGTCTGGAGAGGCGTGGAGGTGATTTCCTGCAGGAGTCCTGTTGAAGAATGCCTGACCCCACCGACCCCGTCTGGAGCTGGGTTTAATTAAACTGTCAGCACTGGTCAGAAGAACAAAGCCTCCCTTCCAGTCCTGGTCCCCAGCCCCCATTGGAGGCGGGAGGGCATTCTCTGCTGAAATGAAGAGCTGTTAAAAATGGATCTGTCTTGACTCTGAGGGAAATTACCCGAAGCAGGAAAGTGACCTCGCTGTTGTGAAACGTCCACTCCAGGCGGCAGGTCTGTGGAAAATGGAACCAGCCATGCTGCCCAGGACCCTAGTTGCAGGATAAGCGGGGCTCCAGAGGCTGCCCCCCACCGGATGGGGCCTCCTTCCTGCCAGATCCCCTGTCTTAAGGTGCTGTCCCTTACTCCCTAGGTTTCACATTCCCCAGGAAGCACCTTCACAAGCTTTGTCTCATGAGATAGTAAGTCTGTGAGATGATTCTGGCATTAACGATGGAAAGGAACTTCCTTGGTTAGTCAGTTTGGGAAGTTCTGGGTCAAATAGGGTTCTTTGTAGAGGGACTGTTCAATCCCTCTAACCTGCTGTGTGCCTTATGAAGCACATGTATGGGGGTGGGGGTGGGGGGAGGGGGGCGTGTCGTTGCCCAAACGAGATCTTAGGAGCCTGCGGAGCTCTGACAGTGAGGGTCAGGGCCAGCTCAAACCCAGGTCCTTCTGATCCCAAACCCGTGCACCTACCTCTCCCCGTTAGTGCTCTAACTAGTGCGAATGAGAGTTGTCCAGGGGAGTTTATTAAAATACAGGTTATCTTCAGAGACCCTGCATTAGTTGCTGCGGAAGGGCCCAAGAATCTGCATTCTTATCAAGCCCCTCTTTATCTGGTTCACACTTAGAGCAGCCTTGCTCTCAGCACACTTTGAAGAGCCTTAGGCAGACACTCCTCTATGGTCAGAGCCCCCTTTTGCCCCTGCCCGGCTGGGTTCTGCTGGGGGGGGGGGGGCACTCTAACAAAGGCCCTCCCGAGGGCAGACCCTTTGCCTCCCGCAGCCACACCGAGAACAATTTGGGGATTATGAGTTAGCAATTATGGAGCACTCTGAATTCTCAAAGTGCTTTCCAATCATTAAATCTGTGCCTGCTGTCAAGACTCAAGTAAAAAAGGCAAGCGTCCCACTGGGCTGGCCAGGAGCCTCTGCAGAAGAGGGCAGCCAGCCCAAGACTAACGTCCTGAGTGCCAGAGAGGGCTGATGCGCCCAGCATGGTTTAATGTCCTAAATGCAGTGCTGGGCCCTGGCTCTGACCCTGCAGCTTCAGCACCACATAGGCCTTCACAAACACATGCAGCCGGGGCCTGGAGGAGGGCTGGAGGGAAGAGCCGCCGATAGGTCAGCCCCCAAGAGAATGGCCAGCAAAGGCAGAGTGCTCTGCTGGGGACATTTTCCAGGGGCTCAAAGGAATGAAAGGTCCTCTCTTACAGCATTTACAAAAATCATCATGGAATGAACTGAATCCATAAGCATCAAGAAGATTCTGAACAGAGAAGACAGCACATAGGAGGGGGCTATTGTGAATAACTTTTAGGAGAGTGAGGACTGTTTTTAAGCCCTTTCAGAAATTATATAAATAATTTTGCCATGTCAATAAAGAAATATACGGTTTTTTAAATTAAATAAGGCATTTAAAATACTTGAGCTATCATTCAAATATATTTTTTTAAAGATTTTATTTATTTATTTGACAGAGATCACAAGCAGGCAGAGAGGCAGGCAGAGAGAGAGGAGGAAGCAGGCTCCCCTCTGAGCAGGAAGCCCCACAGGGGACTGGATCCCAGCCAGGACCCTGGGATCATAACCTGAGCTGAAGGCAGAGGCTTTAACCCACTGAGCCACCCAGGCGCCCCTCATTCACTCATTCAAATATTTTTTAAAATTAGTTTAATACCAAAGCAATATATAACTGTTACAATAACAGTAATTGCCATTTGTTAAGCTTTTGTGCACCGAACACTTTTTGTGGATTTTCTCATTTTAATTGTTAAAGTCCTATGCAACTATTATCCTGTTTTACAGTGGGGAGAACTGAGGCACGGAGAGATGAAGTAATGGATTGTGTAGCTATTGTTGTCAGATGCAGGCTCTGAATGTGGGGCATGCTCTAATCCTTGACGCTATCCTGCCTTTTGTGATAGGAAACAGGGAAATAGAGGAAAGAGATTGCTCAGGAGTCTTCTGGGGAGGCAAGAAGTTCTGAGTTGGGCGCCCGGGTGGCTCAGTCGGTTAAGTATCTGACTTCAGCTCAGGTCATGATCTCAGGGTCCTGGCTGGGATCCAGCCCCCTGTGGGGCTTCCTGCTCAGAGGGGAGCCTGCTTCTCTCTCTGCCTCTCTCCCTGCTCGTGCTGTCTTTGTCTTAAAAATCTTAAAAAAAAAGTTTTGACTCCGGTGTTGAAGGCTGTGGGAGACATGGGTGGGTAGAGAGTTTGAAGTTGGCCTAAGAGCAGGGACACCACGATCTAGAGTGTTGTGTGGATCTCAGCAGAAGGCGGTGTAGATGGTCTCTGTTTTCTAGAGTGAAGAGTCTGGAAAGGGTGATAGAGGGGGCCACAGAGGGTTCTTATGAGCAGAGCAACTGAGCAGAGAGTAAATATGATCTTTCCTCAATACCCCACTCTCTCAGTGAAAGCCCCCCCTCCCCTCCCAGTCTCCGTAGCCGAGATGTGAGGGACAAATGGGCCTCCATCCCTTCCTTGGCTTGCCTGAAATGCCACCTCCCGGGTCACAGTTCCTCATGTCCCCCCGCCCCCAGGCAGCACTGACTATTGGCTCTTCAGGGCTTTCTATTTTGTTCCTTTATAACTTGTGTGTGTGTGTTAAAATAAACATAAATGAATACTTGCTGTTTTAACCGTGTCTAAGTGCATGGTTCAGTGGCATGTTGGGAGTCGGTGCTGTCTGTGCCCCACACTTCCTCGTCATCCCCAGCCCGCTGAACAGTAACTCCCCCGTCCTGGCCCTCCGCCAGTCCTCGTCACCTCTCTTTTACTTTCCGTCTCCATGAATGTGCGTCTCCTGAGTTCGTCACGCATGTGGAAGCAGACGACATTTGCCCTCTGGGGCTGGCTTATTCACTTAGCCTGGAGTTCTCAGGGATGAAGGCCTGCCGGTCCTCATTTCCCCAGCACATGTGGCTTTAGCAGGGCTGGCAAGCCGTGTCTTTCTGGTGGCAGACATTGTCCCAAAGGCTATGGGAGGAGAATGAATGGCTTCTGGTCTTTGTAGGGGGCCCAGGACTTCCGTCTTCCCTTCTCTGATTCCAGGGCTCATGGTTTCACACTGTGTGTTGTGTGTCAGCTTCGTGGGTTTGATAGACTCAGTACTTGCTGGCCGATCTCAGTTCTACTTGACCAGTGGTTGACCTTGACCTGTGGCCCAGAAATATGAAGCCAGTTGTTCAAGGGCTTAGTGATGGTTTGTAGGAGAAGTGAATTCTACTGAGGGTGGGCTGGATGGAGTCTCTGGAGAAGCAGGCAGGGGGTAACCCTCTGCTTGAAATGGGGTATGGAGGGTAGTTATAGGGAGCCCCTGTTTCTGGGAGGCCACGAGAACTCCAGGGAGGAGGGAATGTAGGAGGAGGTGGAGATGAACACGAGTCAGGAAGAAACCGTCCCCAGGTGATGCCAGGCAGGGTTTGACTGACTCCATTTTTTGTTAGGTTGGGCCAGACCCCTGCATGAGCTGCCGAGACCCTCCCCTCCATGGAACTCTGTGGCTTCGGTGGTTCTGCTTACTACTTGGGATTCTAGCCAGCTGCCCACAGAGTTTGAGAAGCTCAGAGAAGAAACCCTGGGGTTCTTCAAGCTCTTTGCAGTGTGTGCAGTCAGGCCAAATGAGCTGACTCAATTATATTTTCTTTGATTTTTGGCTGGAATCATATATCAGTAACACTGGCCATCTTTTGCTAAAAAGAAGACCTGACCGGCAGTTGATTAATAAAATAATTGTAATTATTTTATATAATGAAATGAAATATTTTCCCATAATAATAAATATTATTTATTTAAATAAATGATAATAAATACAATTATAAAATATTAAACAAATTTACTTATAATACATAATATAATAATATATTAAATAATAAAAATATGGAAAGATATATTATTAATAAAGATATTTTATTACTATTATTTTAAAAAGATATTTTAATCGCCCAGATGTTTCAGATGTTTGGGGGGTGTGAAGGGGAAGTAGCAAAAGGCATTCTTTTGGCAAAATGGCTGGGAACCATTGGCTTATATGTTTGGACCTATTCCTATGCCCCACGCCCCCACCCTGTGCTGAAAGGCAAGGAGCCCCTGGTTGTTCTTCTCCATGGTCAGTGTGGCTTTGGCCCCAGTGTTGATATGGAGCTTCTCAGCAGAGGCTCGGTCTTTGTCCCAGAACAGCTCTGGGTCTCCTGCTCTTGGCGGGGAGCTGGGTGAGTGGTGCGAGGTGGGTAAAGGAGAGGCAGGGAGCTGATAAACCCATCCCAAGTCTTTCCTAAATCTCTGGCTCTGTTCCCCATAATTCTGTGGGGTCCAGACCTTTGCTGAAGAGATGCAGGCCTCTACCTGGCTAGTTGTGGGCACTAAGAAGTGACCTAGGATGAGCAGACCCTGGTGTAGACCGTGGGTGAGAGAGTGGACTCCGGCCGGGGAGAGAGGGAGATCAGAACTCGTCCTGAGAAAAGCCAGTAAAGGTGTGCACTAACCTGAAAGGAAACGATGGTCTTTTATGAAAAGTGGGCATCATGAAATGGACACTGTATATTCTTAGACCACTTAACACTTTGCAAAAAATCTTCTTAGCAAACCTCTTGGGTTTGGTATATGGCATATTTTTTCCACCTCTTAAGGAGGCAACTGGAGGTTGCTGGCTCCCTGAGCTGATAAAGAGCACGGGCCCCCCTGCCCGTACTGCCTCGTGGGTTTAATGAAGCTGAACCATTTTTGCCTTTAAGGACGTTGACTTGCTGCCTTGTCCTCCCCCAGCAGGGACCTGTGCAGGGACACAGGCACAGCCACGGGCAGCTCTGACGTTCCTGTCTGGATTTGTTTCCTATGCTGCTGGGACAAACTGTCACAAACTCAGTGGCTTTAAACAACACAGATGTGTTATCACACAGCTCTGGAGGTTAGAAATCTGAAACGGGTCTCAATGTGAGGCTAAAATCAAGGTGTGGGCAGAGTTGTGTTTCTTCTGGAGGCTCGGGGTGAATCTCTTCCTTTTCTCTTCCAGCTTCTAGAGGTCAGGCACATTCCTTGGCCAGTGGCTGCATCATTCTCTCCAACAGCTTCAGCTGCCATGTCTCCCTGTCTCTCTTGAACCTTCTTTCCCTTGTAAGGCCCTTGTGATTACACGGGGTCCTCCTGGATAAGCCAGGATAACTTCCCTGTCTCGAGATTTGTAACAATGCCACATCTGCAAAACCCCTTTTGCCATGTAAGGTCACATTCAGGGGCCTTGGGGGGTAAGGATGAGGACAACTGCCCTGTGGCTTCCCTTTGGAGGACAGTAACTCTCAGTGACAAGAAGTGTGGCATAGCTCCTCATGCCTGGGGTTATGGAATCATGGACACATACCATCATAGTTCCAGAAGCTCCCCGGAGACGTGTGCCTCTGGGCAGCCTTCCTGGCCCTCCCAGGTCATGGTTAGGTTCATTGGCATTGAGTCCTCTCCCTCTGATGATCATTTGGTACGAATTAGCTGTGGGACTCTGGGTGAGTTACTTAACCTCTCTGCATCTATTGCATCATCTGTAAAATGGGGAGGGGGATATTGTGAGAATTAGGGGTGATGTGTACAGACCACCCAGTTCAAGTGCTGTGAATGTGATCATCACTCAAACTGTCATCCTGCAAGCAATGGAGGGGGTGGGCGGGCATGACCCCTCCAACCATCCAGCTTACTTGGATGCAGAGAACAATCTGCCGTTCTAGATGTCTTCTTGGGTTGCCTCAGGCTGGTGGGCTTCTCTGGCTCCCCTTTTCTCATGGCCTCAGCAGGAGGTTCCCGGCTAGGCCCGGTGCAAGGGTCCTGATTGCCTTCTTGCTTGTCTCCTTGGCTCAGAGCAGGGCCTGTGTCTGTTCCAGCACCTGTGCTCTCCGTGTGGCCAGAGCTTCCCACCTCCTTCTGCATCTTACCGCAACTCCCTCTGGATCTGGCAGGCAGCTTGGCCTGTTGCCCGAGAGTTTTACTCACACAGCCTCTTCTTTTCTCGGTTTTATATACTGAAAATGAGAGTGACTTCATACCAATGGAAGAATTATTTCTACAGCCTCTTTCTCTGAATGCCTTCCCCAGGAGCTCAGCTAATGGAGAGTGCTTTAGTAGATGAACTTGGTGTGACTATCAACACGAATGATAACTCATGACATTTAAATCTGTGATCTGTGATAGCACAGGATTGAGGGGGGAAACGCTGGTTACTGTTCATTACCGTTTTCATTTTCGTGAATTCTTTTTTTTTCTTTTAAGATTTTATTTATTTATTTAACAGAGAGAGAGAGATCACAAGTAGGCAGAGAGGAGGCAGAGAGAGGGGGGAAGCAGACTCCCCACTGAGCAGAGAGCCCGATATGGGACTCGATCACAGGACCCCGAGATCATGACCTGAGCCAAAGGCAGAGGCTCAGTGGAGCCACCCAGGTGCCCTGCATTTTCGTGAATTCTTGACCGGTAGTGATCTCTGATTCATCTGCTCTTGACTTCCCTAACGTTGAGCCTCTTAGCATCAGCCGTTTGCCTGAGAGCACACACGTGGCTATGTTACTTTGGGACTTGAGGCCATCTTGGCCCCAGAAGTTCATGGGGGCCATAGAGGTTGTCACATGCGAATGAAGGACCGGATATTCCAGAAGTCTCTTCTGCTTTCACTGACGTATCTGTAGCTCGGTTCTGCTTCATTAAATCCAGCCTCTCACCTGCCCTTCCCAGTTCTAGTCTGTCCTGTCTCTTGTCAAATGTGGCTTAAAAAAAAAAAAAAAAAAATTTTTGACTAAAAACACATCATATAAATTTTGCCATCGTCACCATTTTCACGTGTACAGCTCAGCAGTGGTAAGTGTGTTTATACCGTTATGATGGGGAGCTCCGGAACTTTTGCATCCTGTGGGTCAGTACCCATTAGCCAAGTCCTCCTTGCCCCTCCCCCCAGCCCCCCACAAGCACCATTCTGCTTTCTGTCTATGGATGTGACTGCTCTGGGGGTCTCACGGCACAGACTTACGCAATGTCCATCTTTCTGTGAATGGCTCATTTCACTCAACATCATGTCCTCAGGGCTCATCTACGCTCCCGTGTGTGACAGGATTTCTGATTTTTCGGGCTGAATCGTGTTCTGTCTCGTGTATCCACTCATGTGCTGATGGACATTTGGGTTGTTTCCAGCCTTAGCTTTTGTGAATAGAGCCGCCGTGAACATGAGTGTGCAGATATCTCGAGACCCCCCCTTTCCATTCTTTCGAGTATATTCCAAGAGTGGGATTGCTGGATCCCCTGGTAGTTCTCTTGTTAATTTTTTGAGGAACTGCCGATGCTGTTTTCCATAGTACTTGTACCAGTTTGCCAACACTTGTTATTTTCCGGGCTTTTTTTTTTTTTTCATAGTTGCCATTCTAGTGGGTGTGAGACAATAGATCATTGTGGGTTTGATTTGCATTCTTCTGATGGTTAATGATGTCGAGTATCTTTCCGCATGCTCGCTGACTACGCATATGTCATTGTTGGAGAAATGTCTTTGTATGTTCTGGGTATTTAGCCTTTCGTCAGATGCATGGTTTGCAAATGTTTTTTTTTCCCATTCCATACGTTCTCTTTTCATCTGTTGATTGTGTCTTTACAGGCACAGGCATTTTTGGTGTAGTTCCATTTGTCTGTTTTTGCTTTTCTTGTCTGTGCTTTTGGTGTCATGTTGAAGAAATCATTGCCATGTACAATTTTGTGAAGTGTTTCTCCTGGTTTTTTTCCCCCCCCTAGGAGTTTTAGGTCTTACATTTAAGTCTTCAATCCATTTTTTTTTAAAAGATTTTATTTATTTGAGAGAGAGTGAGTGAGAGAGATCACAAGCAGGGTAAGGGCAGAGAGAGGGAGAAGTACACTCCCCGCTGAGCAGAGAGCCTGATGCAGGACTTGATCCCAGGACCCCAGGGACCATGATCTGAGCAGAAGGCAGATGCTTAACCAACTGAGCCACCCAGCCACCCCAGTCTTTGATCCATTTTGAGTCAATTTTTATATATGGTGAAAGATAAGGGCCTGACTTCATTCTTTTGCATGTGGCTATCCAGTTTTCTGAGTACGGTTTGATGAAGAAACTGTCCTTTCACCATTGGATGGTCTTGGCACCCTTGTTGAAGATCATTTGACCATACAGGTGAGGGTTTATTTCTGGGCTCTCCATTCTATTCCTTTGGTCTATTTGACTGTCTTTATGCTAATACCACACCATTTGATCACTATGGCTTTATAATATGCTTTGAAATCAGGAAGTAAGAGTCCTTCAACTTTGTTCTTTTTCAAAATCATTTGGGGTCCCGTGATGACTCTTTACTTGGAAGCACAAGGGACCTGTCACAACAGAAAAGAGGCTACAGAAACTTAGATCTCTGGATTCAAACAGGACAAAAGTCGTTTGCTCCAGCCCTTACTTAAACACTTCAGTGATGGGGAGCTCACAAGACAGTGGGTCTTGTGGCGAGTAGCTCTGATGATTAGGAATTCTTATACTAACCTTGACCTGTTTTCCTGGCATGTTCACCCAGTGGCCTTGGTGTTGCTCTCTAGAGTTCTACTCAGAGCAGGGATGTAGGCCTATCTTCATTATCTTCAAGGGACCATGCAAGACTTGCTTGTGAGAGGCTCTAGGGCTGAAGCTATCTTTAAGTGACAATCCGTTATATAGATTATTTCTTAAGTTCAGGGCGATCCTCAGAATCTTTGTTGGCCTCCTCATTCTAACCCATTTTTCTCTCCCAAGACCTCCTCATCTTCCTGGTCTTGTTTGAACTGGTCTGTTGGGTGGGCTACTCAGAGGCTCCCTTGAGAAGTGTAGGACCATAGTTGCTGGAAGCAGGCATAATTTTAAAAAGTAGGACCTTTAGGTAGGGGGTAATTTCCCCATCTTTCTCTCTGGAAGCCAGCCCTTACCAGACCTTCCTGTCTGTAATCAGGGTCTCTTGGCATAGACCTGTTAGGAGGTGGGGGAAGTAGAGGGCTGGAGAGAGAATGGTCTGAGGGAGCCTGGGGACTTTTTGGCAGAGTGTGACAGAAATGAGCATTGGATTGAGAGCCAGGATGCTTGTGTTCTAGATCTGGGTCTGTCCCCCTCTGGCTGTGACACCTTGGACAAGTCCTCAGCATCTCTGGACACTGCTGTGTTTGTCATGTTTATTAATGAACTGAGTGAGCACATAGAAGGGATGTTCAGCAGATGTGCTGGTGGCACAAAACAGCGAAGGGACAACCATTGTAGTCAAGGCAACAGAAGACTAAAAAGAGAACTCCATGAATGGGGCTGGGATCAATGAGGTGAAATTAAATACTGAGAAATATGAAGACAACTTTGAAAGCACTGAAAGGGTGAGACCTGGTTTGGGAGCAACTTGTTAGGAAAAGGGCCTGTGACTTTAAGATGAGGATGAGCTGAGTGTGGGACAGTGGCTCTAAGAGTGAATGTGGTCACAGGCTGAATTAATGGAGGCAAGGTGTCCTCTCTGGGGGAGGGGATAGACCTGTTCTAGTCTGTGCTGACTTGCGCACATGCGGAGAACGAGATCCGTACTGGAATCTGGGTTGTGTTATGGACAGCTGCAGGGGAGAACACCACATGTGTTCTGGACAAGGGTGGCTGACACTGGGAGCCTCTGGAAAACATTTCGTGGGAGATGTAGTCAAGCAGCCTGAGGCTATTTGGTGTGAAGAAAACAAATGTAGAGGAACTCAGAGCAATTTTCTAATCTATGTGAAGGGCTGTCCTGAGAACAAGGGAGCTGACTGGTTGTAGAAGCAGAAGTGGGTCCAGTGGGTGGAAGGTGGGCAAGTGGATTTTGTTCTGGGCAAGGCAGGCTTGTCAAGAGGTAGCTGCAGATGGCTGGGCGACTCTGCTTTCTGCCTCATCCCTGGAAGAGTTCGAGAGGGAGCGGAATTGGCCTTTGCTAGGACCATGTGCCCAAGATGCCGTGAGCCTGAGTTTCGCAGCCGCGGTGGCTTGTGGATCTAGGGCCCTCGAACCAGCTTCACAGGGGTGACCAGTGAGTGGGGGAGCCACTGGCTCCGAGGGGC
>RCUC01165680.1:0-48060 GCA_003697995.1 Taxidea taxus jeffersonii | reverse complement strand
CTACTTGTGATTTCTCTCTGTCAAATAAATAAATAAAATCTTTAAAAAATTCTAAAAAGGACTTGATAAGATAAGTTGGTTGGAAAAGAAAGAAAAAGAAAGTGGAGAGAATTTGCCCAGGCTGGAGACTGAAACAAAGCCTTGTACTAGATTTAGGTTATTTTTGATCTATTAGAAGAAGTTGTATCCCAAAATTTTTTAGAAGAAAAAACCCTATGTGTATACAAAAAATAAAGTTAGATACAATGGGGATGCCTAGGTGGCAGCCACTTAACCGATTGAGTCACCCAGGCATCCCCATTGTATCTAATTTTATTTGTTGTATACACATAGGGTTTTTTCTTCTAAAAAATTTTGGGATACAACTTGTTCTAGTCATGATCCCAGCATTCTGGAATTGAGTCCCACATCAGACTCCTTGCTTGGCAGGGAGCCTGATTCTCCCTCTGCTTCTGCCTGCCACTCTGCTTGCCTGTGCTCTCTCTCTCTCTCTCTTTCTGACAAATAAATAAATAAATAAATAAACCTTTAAAAAAAAGTTAGATACAATGAAGGATAAGATATGACTATAATAATGAAAGTTCAAAAAGATTTTTTTTATGAAAGGTATTGTTAAGATAAACTAGTCTTAGAGGCACCTGGGTGTCTCAGTGGGTTAAAGCCTCTGCCTTCAGCTCAGGTCATGATCTCAGGGTCCTGGGATTGAGCCGCACATCGGGCTCTCTGCTCAGTGGGGAGCCTGTTCCTCCTCTCTCTCTCTGCCAGCCTCTCTGCCCACCTGTGATCTCTGTCGGGTAAATAAATAAAATATTTTTTTAAAAAATGATAAACTAGTTTAAAAACATTAAAAGAGGAAAGAGTAAAAGTTAAAAAAAATTAGAATAAGAAAAAAATATTTAAAAAATTAATTAACTTTGCAAGACTAAAGAATTATGTGGAGAAAGCCATGAACTCCATGCTTTGCCTTCTCCTCCTCTGGAATTCCGCTGTTCTCCTTGATAAATAAACTTGGTCTTGGCTGGATTTCTTGGTGATCATCCTTGCACAGGGCCATGCTAATCTTCTCTGTATTGTTCCAATTTTAGTATATGTGCTGCTGAAGCGAGCACTGGATTTCTTACTGATCTTCTGGGGGAGGGGCCTGTTGTAGTGATTCTCAAGTGTCTTTGCCCGAGGCAGAATTGCACCACCCTTGTGAGGGGCTGGGCTAAGTAATATGTTCAGGTTTGCTCTCGGGAGTTTTTGTTCCCTGAACATTTTCCGTAGAGTTCTGGAGGACAGGAATGAAAATGGCAGCCTCCCAATCTCTGGTCGGGCGTTGCTGAGAGCTCGGGGCCCCACTCTTCAGTGCGCCCTCGGAGAAAAGTGCTCAATTACTCCTGCCTTCCTGACCTCCGGCCGCGCTCTGAGCTCACCCAGCCTGTGACCAAATGTCTCTGTCTCTGGCACACAGCCCCGCCTGGAGTCTCCAAACCCAGCAGATCCCTGCCACTTTTCCAAGAGGGGTCTCTCCAGATCTGCCACCTGTGGGATCCCTGCTCAAAGAGCAGTGGTCTATCTGTGCCACGGATCACAGTTTAAGGTTACCCCGAGTTGAGAGCTCACTCCTCGGCTCTGTCTCTGTAGCCAGCTTCCCCACTCTAATACCTGCAAGTATTAGACTCAGACACCCTGATCCTTCTGTGACCCCGCGGGACCTGAGACCACTCTGTCCCCATGTGGGCTCCACCCCAGCTTAGCCTCTGGAGCGATGTCCTTCCATGAAGCAGACTTCTAAAAGTTCTGATTTTATGCTCCGTTGCTCCACTGCTTGCTGGGAGCCGGCCCCTCCCTCTATGGTCTATCTTCCCGTCACATTGGATTCACTTCTCTGCAGGTCCTACCTATCAGAAGGTGGTCGATTTTCTGTTTCTAGAATTGCTGCTCTTCTTCTCTTTGATCTCCTTTAGATTTGTAGGTGTTCGGAATGGTTTGATAAACTCTCTAGCTGATCTCCTGCTGCCTGATGTTGTCTCAGCCTGCGACTTCTCCGCCATCTTGACTCTGACCGAGACTTAACCTTTAACACCTCACAGCTCATTTTAGAGTCAGAAAAGACAGAGATTTACAAGCAATCATAAAATAGCAAGTATCTCACATGGCTTGATTGCCAAGGTTGAAATTTGATCAAAGGACCAGGTTCATAACTGTATAGAAATTGACAACCAGGTATCCAGTCATATTTAATTCTCCTTTCTGGAAATAAAACTCCTGGTTAGGATCAACCTGCTCCTTTAGAAGTATTTGAGAATGGTCAGTTTTGGGGCCATATGGATATTAAGAGTAATGCCATTCAGCTCCCAGCTCAGTAGCTGGCAATGTAGATGCCTGGTAAGTGTTTGTTGAACAAAAAGAAAAAGTGAGTATTGATTATCTGCTCTGTGCCAGGCACTCTGCTGGGGGACAGTGGGTGGGGAATGAAGTAGGAGTGCAAAGTGAAATGGTTTTGACCCACACCTTTAATACATGTGCAAGAACTAGAATTCAAGGAGGACCATAATGGAAGCTGTAGTTAAGACACAATCAACTACAATCAACTACTAGCTCTGATGAGTGGCCCTCAGCCTGGACAGGTGCTCTTGGATGTCCACGACAATTCCCTATGTTTTGTGACAAAGGAGGTCTCCGTTGATATGATAGTAGTTTGGGGCAGAGTCCCGTATAAAATACCAAGAGGGACAATGGGGCTTTCAGTGTTCTCATTCTGCAAAAGAAAATGTGGATTGAAGACTCATTAGCCATTCTGAACTCTCTTCCAGTCCAAGTTGCCTTAACTTCTCCAGTGCACCAAGTTCACCACTGTATAGAGTTTCTCATGAGCTATTCCCTCAGCCTAGAATGTGTGCCCCATACCCCCCCCCACCCTGCAGCATTTCCCAATGATTTGGATTTCAGTCTAGACACAGCCTCAGAGAGGCCCGTCCAACATGACTCGACCTGAAGAGGTTATTTCAGGTCCTCTCTATCATGGGACGCGATTTTCATTCTAGTAGTGCTTATCGCTTGCTATGGTAGGCTGGAAAATGGCTCCCCAAGGATGCCCAAGTCCAGGTATTGGAACTGTGACTGTTAACTTACATGGCAAAGAGACTCTGTGAATGGGATCAGAGATTTTGAGAAGAAGGGATTGTCTTGGAATCACAAAGGCTGGATAAGAGGGACACAGAAGTCAGAGGAGAAGATGTGATGACAGGGACAGAGCCTGCCGTGATGCACTTTAAAGGTGGAGGAAGAAGCCACAAGCCAAGGAGTATGGGAGGCCAATAGGAGCTGGAAACGCAAGTGCACAGAGCCTCTGCTCAGAGCTTCCAGAAGGAAGTACATCTGCAGGCACCTTAATTTCAGCCCCATGGGACTCATTTCAGACTTAAGCCCCAGAAATGTAAGAGAACAAATGGGTGTTGTTTTAAGCCACTAAATGTGTAGTAATTTGTTTCTGTAGCAATGGGAAACTAATACACTAGCTAATTTCTTCCTTGTTCATTTCTTTATTGATAGATTCTTTCTGCCTCCTTTCTCCCATCAGAATGCAAATGCCATCGGGGCAGGCGTGACTCCGGTCGGGGGCACAGCATGTGGCTTGGCACCTGGCACATAGTAGGTGCTCCAGAACTGCTAAGAAGACACATTGATGATAGTCAAGATGCTCCTCATTTCACAAAAATCAGCTACAGGGGCACCTGGGTGGCTCAGTGGGTTAAAGCCTCTGCCTTCATCTCAGGTCATGATCCCAGGATCCTGGGATCTAGCCTTACATCGGGGTCTCTGCTCGGTGGGGAGCCTGCTTTCTCCTCTCTCTGCCTGCCTCCCTGCCTACTTGTGATCTCTGTCTGTCAAATAAATAAATTTAAAAAACCTTTTTTTAAAAAAAAAGCACCTATATCAGGGGTTTTCTTTTCCAGCTTTCAAAAAACAACAAAACAGACTGCAGAACAGAGGGTGGGTCTGAAGTCCTCAACAAGAATATACAGACATTAATTTCAATTCAACAAATACTGAAGGGTAACAAAACTTAGGTATAAAACTTTTTGAGAAAAAGTCCTGAACTTTCTACAATTGCTATGCATTGCAAAGTAGACACCCAGACACCCAGTCACTGTTACATGAATACCCTGAGAATGTTAGCACCCAAAAAAGGGTAAATGCTCACCTATTCATAGAAACACTAAATGATGTCCTTAAAGTATAGTGGCTTATTAACATCTGGTATAAGTTCTCCTATGAATGAGAATTAAATGCAAAATGTATTAATATGCTTTAAATGCTATATGACCATGAAGCATTCAACAGGTTCCAGAAGTCACATGTGAAAACCAATTTTGCCATTTCAATGGTATTTGAAGCATTTCTGCTTTCCAACTTTGTTCATTTTTTTTCAACTGCATTCAACTTTGTTGAAGAAAGCTCAAATCTTAATCCAGCTTCTCTGTTCTTTATGAATTACTAGCAAGTACTATGGAAATGTTATTTTGTTATTTTCTAGAAGGGACATGTTATTCAGCAACACTTTATTATAAGTTGTTTCTTGTGTCAAAGAACACTTAAGCTTGTAACAAAATCAGAACTGGAGATTTGAAAGGGCTCTCACTACCAACTGATAGTTTATCTGGGCATAGAAATCATATTTCTCTTTTACATTTTTTTACATCTTTCTGTGCTGCATTCTGGATAATGTCTTCAGAATTATCCTCTGAATCACTCATTCTTTCCTTGACTCTGTCAAATCCCTATGTAATTAATCTGTCCATTGAGTTTTAAATTTTAAAATATTTTTTTATTTCTTTAAATTTTATTTTGTTCTCTTTGGACTCTCACAATTAAAAAACACCTTTATTGAGGTGTAATTCACATATAATGTACCTATTTAAAGTGTGCAATTTAATGGTTTTTAGGTTATTCATGAAGCTGTACAATCAATTTTAGAACATTTTCATCACCCCAAACAGAAATCCTGTAATCATTAGCAGTTAACCCCCCTTTTTCTTCAACCCTCTCCCCTAGTGCTACATAACTATTAAATCTATTTTCTGTCTCTGTAGATTTGTCTACTCTGAACATTTAATACAAATAGAATCATATAACATATGGTCTTTTGTGACTGGTTTCTTTCATCTAGTATAGTGTTTTCAAGGTTCAGCCATGTTATAGTATATATCAGTACTTAATTCCTTTTAATTGCTGAATAATAGTCCATTGTATACAACAACTTTTTATCCATTCGTCCATTGATGGACATTTGAATTGCTTCTGTTCTTTGGCTTTTGTGAATAATACTGCTGTGGATATTTGTGTATAAGTTTTCATGTTTCTTAAGTACATATCGAAGAGTGGATTTGCTGGGTCATTCTATGCTAAACATTTTTGAGAACTGCCATATGGTTTTCCAAAGTGACTGCATCATTTTACATTTCAACCAGCAATGTATGAGGGTTCCAGTTTTCCCACATCTTGGTAAATATTTGTTACTGTCTGTTATTATTATTATTATTATTATGGCTATCTTACTAGGTATGAATTGGTAGCTTGTGGTTTAGATTTGCATTCTTTAATAGCTAATGATGTTGAGCATCTTTTTTTCCCTAAAATTTCTTTATCTGAGAGAGAGAGAAATAGAGATATAAAGTGTGAGGGGGGGGTTGTGGAGGGGTAGAGGGAGAGAATCCCCAAGCAAACTACCTGCCAAGCACAAAGTCTTAGTTTGGGCTCATTCCCATGACCCATGAGATCACAACTTAAGGTGAAACCAAGAGTTGGATGCTTAACTGACTGAGCCACTCAGGTGCCCCTTGAACATCTTTTCAGACGTTTATTGCATATCATCTCTGGAGAATATTTATTCAGTTCCTTGACCCATTTTAAAACTGTGTTATCTTCTGATTATTGATTTATCAGTGTTTTTTAATATATATTCTGTATATAAATCTCTTGTCAGATATATGATTTACAAATATTCTCTTCTGGGGCATCTGGGTGTCTCAGTCATTCAGCATCTGCCTTCGGCTCAGGTCATGATCCCAAGGTCCTGGTATCGAGCCCCACAACGGGCTCCCTACTCAGCGGGAAGCCTGCTTCTCCCTCTCTCACTTCCCCTGCTTGTGTTCCCTCTCTCACTGTCTCTCTCTCTGTCAAATAAATAAATAAAATCTTTTAAAAAATTCTCTTCCAATCTGTGCTTTGTCCTTTGAAACACGCATACAAAATTGAATTTTACATCTTATATATATATTTTTTTTTCTGTTGTTTCTTCTGATTTTGGTGTCATATCTAAGAAACCTTGCCCAACCCAAGGTCACAAAGATTTACCACCGTGTGTTCATCTAAGAGTACTATAGTTTTAGCTTTTATATTTAGATCTACATTTCATTTTGAGTAAATTTTTGGATCTAGCATAAGAAAGGGTTCCAACCTCATCCTGCAGCTTGTGGCTATCCAATTGCCCCAACACCATTTGTTGAGAAGATCATTCTTTCCCTCATTTGAATTGTCTTGGTGCCCCTGTCAAAAATCAATTGACAGGGACACCTGGGTGGCTAAGTTGGTTAAGCAGCTGGCTTTGGCTCAGGTCATGATCCCAGGGTCCTGGGATCGAGCCCCACATCAGGCTCCCTGATCAGCAGAGTCTGCTTCTCTCTCTCCCTCTGCCTGCTGTTCTGCTTACTTGTGCTCTCTCTCTATCTCTCTGTCAGATAAATAAATAAAATCTTTAAAAAATTTGACCATAAATGTATGTGTCTCTGGACTTGCCATCTTATTCAATTGATCAATATGTCTGTCCTACCACTGAACTGTTATACATACTGTCTTGATTGCCATAGTTTTGTAGTAAATTTTGAAACTGGGAAATGTGAGTCCTTTGACTTTTTCAAGATTGTTTTTGGCTATTGCTGGTACCTTGTCTCCATATCAATTTTAGGATTTGCTTATTAATTTATGCAGGAAAAGCATCTGGGATTTTGATAAGGGTTTTGTTGAATCTGTAGATCAACAGTATTAACAGTAGTTAAGACAGTATTACTTACTACTTTTTAAAAAAAATATTTTATTTATTTATTTGTCAGATAGAGAGCGCAGGAGCAAGCACAGGCAGACAGAGTGGCGGGCAGAGGGAGAGGGAGAAACAGGCTCACTGCTGAGCAAGGAGCCCAATGTGGGACTCGATCCCAGGATGCTGGGATTGTGACCTGAGCCGAAGGCAGCCGCTTAACCAACTGAGCCACCCAGGTGTCCCAAGACAGTATTACTTACTACTTAACAGTAGTAAGAAGTAAGTAGAAGTGTAACTACTTCTTAACTACTGTTAAGTAGTTAACTACTTAACTACTACTTAACAGTAACTACTATTTAAGAGTAGTTAAGACGGTATTACTGTCTTAGCAATGTTAGCTCCTCTGATTCATGAACATAGAATGTCCTCCCATTTATCTAGGTCTTACATTTCTTCAAGCAATGTTTTATAGTTTTCAAAATGTAAGTTTTACACTTCCTTTTAAAAAAGATTTTATTTATTTATTTATTTATCTGAGAGAGAGAGAGCTCAAGGAGGGAGAGGGGCAGAGGGAGAGAATCTACAGCTGACTCCATGCCTAGCACAGAGCCCAACATGGGGCTCCATCTCCTGACACTGAGATCATGACCTGAGCTGAAATGAAGAGTCAGACACGTAACTGACTGAGCCACCAGGCGCCCCTACGCTTCTTTTTTTTTTTAATTTATTCCTAAGTATTTTTGATGCTTTTGTAAATTGTAAATTTTGTAAATTGAACTGGCAATCTTCTTATTTTCATTTTCCAATTGTCTGTTGAGAGTATACAGAAATATAATTGATTTTTCTATATTTATCTGGTAACCTTATCACCAGATTAAGAAAATTCCCTTCTATTCCTAGTTTGTCAAGTGTCATTTTTATGAAAATGTTAGACTTTTGTCAAATGCTTTTTCTTTGTCTATTGTGATGATCATGGGTTTTTTCGTCCTTTGTTCTATTGATTTGGTGTATTACAACAATTGAACTTCTGTATTTTGAATCAACCTTGCATTCCTGGGATAAATTCCACTTAGTCATCGTGTATAAGCCTTTTTATTACTGGTGGATTCAGTTTGCTAGTATTTTGTTGATGACTCTCACATCTATATCATAAAGAACTTTGATGTGTTGTTTTCTTGTAATATCTTTGACTGGTTTTGATAATTGTTTTGATAATCTTCTGTTTTTGGAAGAGTTTATGAAGAATTGGTATTTATTGTTCTTTAACTGTTTAGGACCATTCACCAGGGAGGCCAACTAGGTCCAAACTTTGTTTTGTGGGAAGTTTCAAAATTGCTAATCTAATCTCTTTTTATAGGATCTTCCAGTTTCTTTCTTTTTTTTTAAGATGTTTATTTATTTATTTGACAGAGATCACAAGTAGGCAGAGAGGCAGGCAGAGACAGAGGAGGAAGCAGGCTCCCTGCTGAGCAGAGATCCAGATGCAGGGCTTGATCCCAGCACCCTGGGATCATGACCTGAGCCGAAGACAGAGGCTTTAACCCACTGAGCCACCCAGGTGCCCCTTCCAGTTTCTTTTTTTTTATTTTTTAAGATTTTATTTATTTATTTGACAGAGATCACAAGTAGGCAGAGAGGCAGGCAGAGAGAGAGGAGGAAGCAGGCTCCCCGCCGAACAGAGACCCCGATGCGGGGCTCGCTCCAGGACCCTGGGATCATGACCTGAGCCAAAGACAGAGGCTTTAACCCACTGAGCCACCCAGGCGCCCCTCCAGTTTCTTTTTTAAATGTTATTTCATTGTGGTTTTTATTCCTTCATCTGTGTGATCATTTAAAATATTATTTTTAATCTCTCCCAGATAGTTCTGTGTAGTTTCTGCTTACTGATTTTCTTTTGTCTGGTTTGGTTATTTCATCTAGCCATAATTGTGTTTACTGATTCTCTATTATGGTAAATCACAGCATTTCCTTATCTGTTTTGGGAATTTGTTGTTGTTGTTTAAGGTTTACTGAAGATATCACAGCACAGCAGGAAGATTCAAATAACTGTCCATGGTATTTTGCAATTCATCCCAGCTGTAGGCTGCATGAACTGCAAGTTGGCGGACTGCCCAAATCCAAGAATTTCAACATTTCCTTAGTGTCAGGATCAACTTCAGTGATTTCCTGATCCAGGATGGAGACCTCAGCAACATTATCATCTTTCCTTTCTCTTTCCTCCTGCTGCAGATTGATGGAGATACCACTCACTGGTCCCCTCTCAATCTGCTTCGACAGATACGTGGCATAGCCTGTGATCTTGCTTCAGAACTTCTTGCTGGGAATAATGGCAATCTCCTCGCACACCTGCTTGTTGGTGTGGGAGTCATTGTCTAGGTACATGTGATATTTCTCAGTGGCGACCCAGGCTGCCTTTTTCATGGTTTTGGTGGGAATGGAGCCCATGTTGGTGGCTCAGGTAATTATCATGAGGTCATCTTTAGTGGTGATCCACTTTGTCTACAAAACCCTCATGTGGCCTGGGTTATAAAGTGTTCCTCCAGACAAGCTTAGCATCTGTTCCTTCCAGGCACTCCAAAAAGATCACCACGGGTGGGGTGCCTGGGTGGCTCAGTTGGTTAAGCATCTGACTCTTGATCTCAGGACAGGTCTTGATCTTGGGGCCCTGAGTTCAGACTGCACATTGGGCTCCACACTAGGTGGAGAGCTTACTTCAGGAAAAAAAAAAAAAAAAAAAGATTACCAAGAAGAGTATAAAATTCAGACTTTTCTCCTGCCCCATGTCACAGGCTTGGTAGGTTAATTTCTCTTAGGATGGTATTTTTTTTTTCTACTAAACACCCCAATGAAGCCAAATTCCTCTGTCCCCCTACCCAAAAGTACTTTCTAGTGCCCCTCTAACTGGCATGCAGTTTCTTAGGGTCCCACCGGTGTGAATACTCTCCATCTTGTACAGGTCACAAGTCCTTATACAAGCAGGACTTAAAACATTCGAAAACTCTGACCATTGGGGCCCATCTCCAGCTCCAACACTGGGGTTGGGAACCCCACACCCAATGGCTGCCATGTCATCTGTCCCAGGGGCTTGTTTTGCTTCCCTTTGTGTTTCTGGCATTTGGTGTTTCCTTTATTCCCCCCCCCCCAAACTCAGCTGCATGTTAAAATATTTTTGTTACATTTTATATGTAATTTTGAATATGTATAATTGGGCAAAAGGGACTTTGTAGCCTCCATCTGAAGCTGCTTATGGAGTGATAAGCACAGGGCTAGAGACAGAAGATCACGTTCCAGTTTGCCTTTATCAGTATGTAGGACTAGGCACAGCATTTTCCATTTCTTGGTCTCAGTCTGTTCACCTCCAGAATAGGGTGGTTGGTCTTCAGTTCTAAAATTGTCTGATTTTTTTTTTTCAAACTTCTGTCCACAGAGCTTACTCTGAAGTCTTATTCTTTAGGCACAGATTGGCTTCTGTGAGGAGAGGCTATTTGCCAGAGGCCAAGAGAACCTGAACAGTCTTTACTTTTCCAAGAGCAGAAAGGGAGAAACACTTGTCTGTTGTCCTGAAAATCCCTCAGTGATTTGGCTTCATGGGGGAAATGGCTGCATTTGTGGGAGTGGATAAGCCTGGCCTGCCTTCATTTGCCCTGTCTTTTATTTTTTTCCATGGGAAAATCAGCAGAGAAAATTCCAAACTTCCTTTTCCTAAGCAGCTTTGTTTTCTGTATTTAATGAATGGCAAACATCAACCATGTCTGCAAATTTCCTCTTCGTAAGACTTAAATTCTTGCACCATGTGCCCAATATTTCATCTCGATATGATAAGCATGGTAAGTTCTGGAACAATTTTACCTTGAGTTGGGGTTTTTTTTTCTGGGGGGGCAGACTTGGGGCAAGACACTCTGAAGGGCTTTTATAGAAATCTATGGAGCCAGACAGACAATTCTCATGTCCTTCCCTGTGGCTGCTGTGGCAGCGGCAAAGCCAGAACACGAGATTGTCAAGTAATTCCCCAAAGTGAACAGCAGGGGGTGCTGAGAAGGTGGAATGTACGGGAATATCTTTTCCACTAGGACAATTTGTCTTTCAACACTTTAGTTCTCTTTCTGAGAGAGCAAAGGCCTATCTCTGATGAACTTTTTCGTCGGTACCTCCACCTTACTATGCACCCACGTTTGTGTCCACGGACCTGCCAGGGCCACCTCACCAGATGGGCCCCTTCAAGCTTGGCATTTCCAGTGAATTTGTTCCCAGAACAGCTCAGACCATCTGTTATCATCCTCTCTATCATTGTCCCTCCACTCTGACTCTGAGTTTTCATGGATCTATGAGAGCAAAAATGAAGAGAGAAATGCAACCGTTTGCATTAATTACAATTAATTAATTGTAATTAATTACAATTAATTGTAATTAATTAATTGTAATAATTAATTGTAATTAATTAATTACAATTAATTAATTGTAATTAATTACAATTACAATTGTAATTGTAATTGTAATTGCAATTGTAATTAATTCACTAAAAGGGGAAGTAGTAGCCCCGAGGATCTTGAAATTCACCATAAAATGAAAATTTCTATTAGGCAAATGCATGCTTAGTTATAAATAACTAAGCAAAAACCTTGACTAGTAATTTATGTGTTTCTTTAAAAATGTCCCTCACATTGACATTGACCAAGAAGCAAAAGAAGGCTGAAGAATCAATGGAAACTCTGCTGAGTCCAAAAGGCAGATTTTGCCACATAGGCCAGTTTGTAATGTCCCATCAATCCGATCACTATAAAACTTTAAGCATGCGTTTGGCTATGATGTCAGGCAGTACTCTGGGCCCAGAAGTCGGAGTCACAAATTCATGGTGGAAAGAGTGTCACCATTTTAATACTCTCAAAGGATACACTCACCAATTAAAAGCATGCATTTATTATTTGCATTATTTGTTGTTTTTAGAGATCTTTAAAGTCTGCAGTCACTGTAGACTTGGTAAAGGAACAAGGTGGCATATGATGTCAGATACTCAATGCCCCTTTTCTATTATAGGGTGTGGAGAGCAAGAAACTTGAATTTCTGGTCTCCCTTGCAATTAGAAATGACAAAAGAGACACCATCTTCCCCAAAGAGACAAAGTAAATAAAGTCCTGCTGAGAAGGTAAAGCAAAGCATGGGTTAGGTTTTGGACCTAACCCTAAAGTTAGGGTTTGGAAAATTGTTTGTTTAAACCCTGTCCCCATAACTTCCTAAAAATATGATGGTCATGTCCATGCAAGAAGTGGCCACCATCTTGCAAGAGAGGTGTATGGAAAGAGAGAGCGAACAGGACCCCAACCACATGAGCACTGAGTTTTCTGTTCTTTGCGGCAGAAAACATTCCTAAGTGACATATATTGTAATTAAAATCTGGGAAAATTTGTGATTGTGTTGATGTCAATGCATACAAAACATGATGGATCTTCAAATGAGAAATCCAAAAAGTAAGAAAACACGTTTTGAAACCTTTAAAACATTTAAATGTCTTCATTTCGGAGATGACCATATTTTGCAGATAAAATGAAAAGATCTATGGACTGCCACATGAGAATATGATTATGGAGAACCAGAGCAGGGAATGTTATTAAAATTGGGACTCTCCTAGAAAATCCTAGAAAATTGTTGAGTTTATATCCTTAAGCCACTTTTTTAAAGCACTTTTATTTGACTTGAATCAGAGAATGTAATTTTACACCCACTTTCCAAGAAATATGTTTCTGAGTCATTTTTCAAAGTTGGCAAATAAAAGTCTTGTAGAGATAAATCACCTACTTTGCTTTTGAGTCAGTCATTGTTCCCACAAAACAACAATGACAATTTCCCCAGAGGACACAAAAATAAAGTATTCATGCATTATTATTAGCTAAAAAAGATAATCCATCTCTTGGCCTATAACTGAGCTCATAAGTCTCGGAAGATTTCCCCTATATTAGTGGCTTTTTTCCAAATATGAAAGGAGATGAGATTTTGGCACAAAGTGTCATTGGAAGCTCCTTGGGGGGTAAAACATTTTCATTTTTGCTATCAAGCAGGCCAAATATCTGGGTGTCTGTATTTCCTCCTGTTCTGATTGAACTAGCTGTTGGGTTCTTGAGTAGACTCAAGTGTAGATAGACTCAATGCCTCTTCCTATAGAAATAGCTGCTGGGAAAGAGGAGCCACATTTGTGCCTTGTGGCATTCCCAGGCCACTGGAAGCCTGACCTTGGCATTGGAGTAGCCCTGGGCTCCTGGGGCCTGTCCCCACTGCAATGTGCTGACTCAGGTGTCCTGCTGCCATTGCAGTGGGATAGGGTGTGACGACAGTGTGGTGGGAAGGTTAGCTTCTAGTCTCGGTGATAACGGTCCCTGTGTGACTCGGAGCCAGTCACATCGTGTCCCTGGCCTTGTGTGTCCTAATCAATAGGAGTGGGTAGGTAGACAGTATTCCAGATGATCCTGAGGGTGGTGAGGGGCCATGCTTTCCTCAGCGGCCCTTCTCCAGAGATGCAGCTACCCGGCCAGGCTCCCCATCTCTATATACAGGAGGGAGAAGCAGTGGCATAGACCAGGCAGTCGCCCTGCTTTGGGGCCACTGGCCAGGAGGAGGCTGGGGAGGGCTAGAGCTGCCTTACAGGTGGCTGAGGGAAGGTCCCCGGTCCCTATTCTGGGACTGTAGCATGCCCACCCTGCCCCCTTCACAGCTGCCTTTGATCTCCAGATCATTCCATTTCACTGTCAACACCCTGAGATGAGCTGACCTGCTTTTTGTCCCCAGCTCCCGCTCTGAGCCTGGTTGTAAAGTCACATGGAATTTCCACACCCCTTATGGGCAGGTGCATCTCAAGTTTTGTTGTTGTTGTTATTATTACTTTTTTAAAGGGTGAACCCTTCTTGGTTTGACTTTTTGACTTTTAGCAGTGTGACAGTCGAGAAGGTGACCAGCCACAGATGGGCCAGGTGACCAGGCTGAAACTATGCTGGGCTTCCCCGGGGCTCCCAAGCTACTCTTTGCAGAAAACTGCCTTGGAGGAAGCTGCTGGAATTTGGGCCCACACCCTACTCTCCGATCTCAGCTCCCTGGTTCTTTTCCAACCTACTTTGGCCTACCTTTCTGTGGCCGGGCCCTCACCCCCACCCCCACCTTTTGAAGTCATTGCTCTAGGCCTGGCTTTGCTGCTTCGGCTGCCAGACGGAAAGCAAACTCTTCTGTGTCTTGTTTGCTGTGTGTCTTTGGGTAAGACATGTCACCTCACTGAGTCTTTGCCCCCCCCATCTGAGAAATGGGAATGAGATACTGGGAGCTCTACATACATTGGCATGGACAGAGGTCACTGTAGGCTGCTGAGACCCCCCCTTCATTGACACTCCTTACATCAGACGCTATGTGTCACCTGTAGGGTCTCACTCCAGCTTAGCTCCCCAGTGACTGGGGCCCTCCTGGGAGCCAGAGTCTTGCCTGCTCAGTGGGTCAAGGCATGACTCACCTTGACCAGCAGCTCACCCCTGAGTCACATCGATCAGGAACCGGGAAGGGATGTGACATCACGAGTAAACACAGATAGATAAGGAGGCAGCTCTGTTTGCCTTGGAGATAAATGCTCCTACCTTGGTTGGGCCCCTGGGGAGAGGGTGAAGGACACCAAGCTGAGAAGTGTTCACTCTGGGCCATGGTGTGTCTGTGGAGGCACCGAGAATCTCTGGGTGGGGAAAAGTCCCCAGGGGTCATCCTGTCACTTTGCTACTGTAAAGCGTTTACTTCCAGTCAAGTGTTAGTTTGATGGTTGTTTTTTTTTTTTTTTTCAAAGTCCAAGCAGGGAAGCTCCTGACATTCTGCTCTTGTCCATAACTGTCTCAGCCAAAAGACGGTGGGCATCCTGAGGGCAGGCTCGGCCTCTAGCTGGGTGCCTGCCTCCATCACTGAAGAGAGAATTTAAATCAATCTCCTTCCCTGTCAAAAGGAAGAGCTCCCATTGGGACAGGAATTTGTCATTTCCTTCAGGGTCACGTGATTCTTGGTTATGGGGTGCCCCTGGTCCCCAGGCTCTGCCTCAGCCTGGTCACCCGGCTGGTGCAGCAGGGGTCCTTCATCCCTCGGGGGTTCCCCTAACACCAGGCTGATGCGCACAGGATCCATGATATGTTCTGTGAGCACTTCTGGTCCTGGAGATGGGTAGAAAGATCGGGAAACCGATCCTGTTATATATATTTGAGCATTTACTATTTTGTTCATCGTGGATCTTTTTTTTTTTTTTTTGCATTCGACTTTCTAAAACATAGCACGAGGATAACTTCACTATGGAATCGTTCGGCATTCCCTTAACTATTGTGCTGGGTCCATTTCCTCCCTCCCTTCATGTACGCAGCGCTGTGTCTGTGAACCAGAGAGATACGAACGGACAGAAGGGTTGTCCCAGGCTGCCCAGCCCTGCAGTTCCGCTCTCCCCTTCAGGGAAGGCCTCTCTTGCTTTCCAGTACGAACTTGGAGCCCCTTCAACCTTCCTGATGCCAGCTGTGGCCTGCAATCCTGGGGGGCCAAATTCTTGCAGGCAGCCGGGACTGCCCGCCGTTTCCACTAGATGGCGCGCACGCTGCGCAGGTGAGCGCGGCTCGGCATCCTTGGGCTGGGCTTCCGTGAGTCGCCTGCCACCTTGGAGAGCACCTGCTCTGTTGATCTCCACCGCAAGCCCAACGCATAGGGGAGGCTACTGAGGCCGGGAGGTTAAATGACTCACCTCCTAGCCCTTAGTCCCTAATTACTATCAGCCGTGGGGGGTCTGGCATTCTACCGGACAGGCCCCAACTTCCCCTCTTCCTGCATCAGTAGCTCTTGATCTGTTTTAGAGGCGTCTTTTGACAACCTGGTGAAAGCTCTAGGGACCCTCCTTGGAAAAGTTTTGAAAGTAGTTTCATAGGCTTCAAGAAGAGCGAAGAAATAGATTAAGAACCTCTTTCCTATGTGTTTGCGGCAGGTGTGGATGATTAGGGGTTTATAACTAACTCCTCACTTTTGGTTTCTGATACAAATCTAGCCATGTATGCCACCCATTCATTCAAGAACTATTATGTGCCAGGCACTGTTCTAGGTGCCGTTATGGAGCTTCTGTTCTAGAGGGGGAGGGAACATGGTAAACGTTGACAAAATTGTCATAGCCATTGTTGTCATTCTCTCAATGGTTCTAGTTCTCTTTGGCCTGGGCAGTTGGATTTTATTCCCTGGCCTTCTTAGGGTTGAGTGAAACTGTGTGGCCAGTTCTGGCCAGTTAATTGTGAGAAGTGGTGTGTTATTCTGGGCTAGAACATTTGACAGTGGGTGTGAGAGCCTTCAGAGCTTTCCTTCTGCCTCCCTAACATGGCAACTGGAAACATTTCACACTGAGGCCACACACTCAGCCCAGATCCCCAAGATCTGAGTGAGAAATCAACATTTGTTTTTCTAAGTCATTGAGATTTGGGGGGTGTTCGTTGCCACAGCACGACCTCATCTCTTCTCATACAATTATTTTTTTAAAAAAGGAAGAAATATAATTACATAGGTGACCAGAAGGAGATCAGAGCCATGGGGAAAAGAAAAAATTGTGTAGGATAAGTGGTATCAGAAGGGGGTGGGTAGACAGAGGGACAAATGAGGTGGGCTCTATTGAGAAAGTGGTCTTGGAGAAGGAAGCAAGCCCTGCAGGTGTCTGTAGAGAAGGGTGTACTGGGCAGAGGGAATGGCCAGGACAAAGGCTGGAGGCATGTCTGATGGCTTCAAGGGGCAGCAATGGGTGGATGTGATGGAGACAGACTTTGAGAAAGGGTCTGGATGGGCCCTTGTGGCCATGGAAGGATGTTACCATTCTCTCTGAGTGAAAGGGGAAACTTCGTGGGTTGTGAGCTCAAACACAACATGGCGTGATTCACATTTTCAAAGACTTAGTCCAGCCTCTGGGCTGAGACCATACTGTGAGTGGGGGTAGAGCAGGATGGAAGTGGGGAAGCCTATCACAAGGCTACTGTGTATTGCAGGGAGCGTTCCTGGTGGCTCACGTGGTCAGTGAGAAGTGGTCAGATGACAGACCCTAGATGTAGTTTGAAGATGGAGCCAGGAGATTTTCTGATAGATCGGATGAGGGATGGGAGGGATTCGGGGCTTTGGCATCATCAGATAGGAGGATGGAATTGCCGTCAGCTAAGGGTGGGGGAGGTTGTGAGTGGGGGAGGTCTTTAGGGGAAGAGGAGGAGTTACATGTCAAGTTTAAAATGTCCATTAGACCCCAAGCGAGGCTGTGTGAGGAGCACTGACTGTATGAACTGGGAGCTGAGAGAATGCAAACTTGAGAATAGTTGATGGAAAGATGGTATCAACAGTTTAAGGACTTAAAACACTTTGGCTGGTTATAAAGAGAAACTTTTATGTGCAGCTTTATCTATTTACACAGGGCTGATTCTAAAGACTTTAGATGAAAATTGTGGATGATGAGGGTAGCTTACCTTTGATGGTGTCAGAAGAGTTTTGTTCTCTGTGCTTTAGGAATGTCAAGGGCAGGATCCATTACACCATACAATGCTCCCTCCATCCCTTCATCTTTTTCTTTTGAAAAATTGTAAAAGATTTTGTCAGAGAGTGCACAGGAACACAAGCAGGGAGAGTGGCAGGCAGAGGGAGAAGCAGGCTCCTCGCTGAGCAGGGAGCCCAACATGGGACTCAATCCCAGTACCCTGGGATCATGACCTGAGCTGAAGGTGGACACTTAACTACTGAGCCACCCAGGCATTCTCCTTCATCTTTTTCTTTTTTTTTTTTTAAGATTTTTAAAAATTTTTATTTATTTGTTAGAGAGAGAGAGCGAGCACAGGCAGACAGAGTGGCAGGCAGAGGCAGAGGGAGAAGCAGGCTCCCTTGCGAGCAAGGAGCCCGATGTGGGACTAGATCCCAGGACTCTGGGATCATGACCTGAGCCAAAGGCAGCTGCTTAACCAACTGAGCCACCCAGGTGTCCCTCTCCTTCATCTTTTTCTAAATCCTGGGAAAAGCTCTGCTTTCCCTGAGGAAATGAATATGCTTCCTCCTTCCCCAAAATGAAAATCATGAAAAGAGCATGTGTCTCTTTTCACTTTAGCTGCCAGGGAGCTTGGAGTCAAATTAGAAACTCAACTGTAATACATTATAACCACTTGGGTCTATAGGGTCTGCATATTTGTGTTTTTACTTTCTCCCCCCTGACTTCCTAATTTTAATTCCCAGTCTTAGTTTTAAAAATTTTTTACCTTATACATGTTCTTGCTAGAATTGTCTCACATCTCTATGGAATGAGGGGGAGTATAAAAAAAAAAAAGAAGCGTAATTGAATAAAGTTTTTTATTAACAATACAAGTCATTTATAAGTAAAAAAGATATTGAAAATGTGTCTCTAAAGTAATTTTCTATGTGCAGTCATTATAAAATTGAAAATGTGTTCCTTAAGGAAAAAGAACACTAGTCCTGAAATGTTATAAGAATCACTTTAAAATTGCAGCAAACAGATAAATTCACATATTTTAAAGCAAACAAGCAAGTTATTGCAAGATACTGAGAAGAATATTCAAAAGAGGTAAAATACAAATGCAAAAGAGCTGGAGTCATTTTTGTTTCAGTCCAATGGTTTAAAAGTTGCAGGGGAAGGATGTGAGTTTTCCTAAGAGGACATGCTGTTCTGTGACACTGCACAGCCCATGTTTTCTGGAATCTGCTGAAGCGGGGCTTCTCAGACTTTGGTCCGCCTCCTATACCTTCACCTCCTTATAAGCACCTGTCTTATTAGCCCGTCAATATTGCTTCTTCAGAGACGCCTGGGTGGCTCAGTTGGTTGGGCAGCGGCCTTCGGCTCGGGTTGTGATCCTGGCGTCCTGAGATGGAGTCCCTCATCGGGCTCCTTGCTTGGTGGGGGGCCTGCTTCTCCCTCTGCCTCTGTCTGCCTGTGCTCGCTCTCTCTCTCTCTCTAACAAATAAATAAATAAAATCTTTAAAAAAATATATTGCTTCTTCAATTCTTTTTCTAAGCTCACACTTATTTAAAGAGGTTTAAATAATTTGCTAGCGGCATACAATCATGGGTCTCCCACTTTCTTAAGGCCCATTAAAATCAATTCATAAACATGAGACTTAAAAATTACCCAAAAAAGGGACGCCTGGGTGGCTCAGTGGGTTAAGCGGCTGCCTTTGGCTCGGGTCATGATCCTAGTGTCTTGGGATCGAGTCCCACATCCGGCTCCTTGCTCAGCAGGGGGCCTGCTTCTCCCTCTGCCTCTGCCTGCCTCTCTGTCTGCCTGTGCTTGCTCTCTCGCTCTCTCTCTCTCTCTCTCTCTAATAAATAAATAAAATCTTTTAAAAAAAATTACACCCCCCCCCAAAATTACATGGCGTGGGGCGCCTGGGTGGTGCAGTTATTTAAGCATCCGACTCGGTTTCGGCTCAAGTCGTGATTTCGGAGTTGGGAGATGGAGCCCGACTGGCGCTCAGTGGGGAGTCTGCTTGACATTCTCTCTCTCCCTCTGCCCCACCCCCACCCCCCAGTTGGAGCTCTCTCATTCTCTCTCCCTAAAATAAATAAATCTTTAAAAAGATTTTAAGCACCTCTTCCAGTCCCAAGGCCCAGATGGCACGTGGGGGCTCTGTCGTAGAGGGTAGCTCCATCTAGAGCTGCTCCCAGCCTTTGGAAGTAGCAGTGGGTCTTCAAACAACTCAGTAACTTCAGCGGAAGGGAAGAGGGGCCCTGGCATCAGCTGAGGTGCTCATAAAAATGATTCAGCCAGGAGAGAACACTCCTCCCAATTAAAGAGAAAATGAGTTGAGGTGGGGACGGTCTTGCTGAAACACACACAAGGAAGTCCTGAGTGTGACTGCTTAATACGGACCTTAAGGAAGATCTTGAGGAAGCCGGCTAGGGGTAAGGACACCCTGCTGTAATGTGGCCACCATCAGCATCCGTGCATCTCCAGTTCTGAGTTGTTACGGTGCTCACCCATGTTGGCTAGCTGTGGAAACGCATCCTGCGTTTCTGATCATAAGTTTTCCAGCTGGCTTTTAGAGCATGGGCTCTCCACTGCGGTTGCTGGACCAGCAGCATAAGCGTTACCTGGGAACTTGTTAGAAATCAGATTCTAGTGGGGGCACCTGAGTGGTTCAGTTGGTTACAGGTCCAACTCTTGATTTTGGCTTAGGTCATGATCTCCGGGTTGTGGGATCAAGCCCCGCATTGGGCTCCATGCTGAGCATGGGGCCTGCTTTGGATTCTCTCTCCTTCTTCCTCTCTCTCTCCCCCATACCCTGTGCTCGCGTGCATGTGCTCTCTCCAAAAAAAAAAAAAAAAAAAATCATGAGCACTGGGTGTTATACACAAACAATGAATCAAGGAACACTACAGCAAAAACTAATAATATACTCTATGGTGACTAACATAACATAATTTTAAAAAGAAAAAAAAGACGTATTTCTCATAGGATTGATGCTCCAAAATAAAACTTAAACCATAAGGAAAATAAAAACCAGATTCTTGAGCCCCACTCTGGATCGATGAGGTCTCCCCAGCCCTCCAGGGATTCCAAACCATGCTGAAGTTTGAGAACCACTATTTTAGAACGGTGCCGCATTTTTGTGCAGTAAACAGAAGACAATCAGCAAGAAGATCTGAGTTCTAGTCCACATCTATAGCCAATTAACTGTCACATAATGCCGGAAAAAAAAAATCACTCTGGGCCTCAGTTTCCCCATCTGTAATGTGAGGAAGAGGTTCCCAGCCCTGCTGGCAGTAGGATCACCGGAGCTGCCTTTTAAATTCCAATGCTACGGGGGTGCCTGGGTAGCTCAGTGGGTTAAAACCTCTCTGCCTTCGGCTCAGGTCATGGTCTCAGGGTCCTGGGATTGAGCCCTGCATCGGGCTCTCTGCTCAGCAGGGAGCTTGCTTCCCCCTTTCTCTCTGCCTGCCTCTCTGCCTATTTGTGATCTCTCTTTCTGTCAAATGAATAAATTAAAAAAAATAAATTCCAATGCTACTGTATCAAAAAGTCCAAACCATATAATTCTATTAATACTAGGTTCTAGAACAGGAAAAACTGATCTATTATGGGAAAAATCACAACATGCCTGGGGTAGAGGACTGGTGGGTTCACTGGGAAGAGGCAGGAGGGACCTTTCTGGGGTGATAGTACTGTTCTGTCTTTATGAGAATAGGGGGTACAGAGGTGTATGCACTTGTCAAAATCTATTGCATGGTACACTTGAGATGGTACATTTTCTGCATATTTTGCCTCAAAGGGGAGAAAAGGATTGCAAACAAATATTGGACTCTAAATAATATTTGTGCTGAAGTATTTATGCAAAGCACTGACATTACAACTCATTTTGAAATGCATCAAAAAGGGGCGCCTGGGTGGCTCAGTGGGTTAAAGCCTCTGCCTTCAGCTCAGGTCATGACCCCAGGGTCCTGGGATCGAGTCCCACATCAGGCTCTCTGCTCAGCGGGGAGCCTGCTTCCTCCTCTCTCTGCCTGCCTCTCTCCCTACTTGCGATCTCTCTGTCAAATAAATAAATAAAATCTAAAAAAAAAAAAAAAGAAATGCATCAAAAAATAAGATGACTTGCCAGATGGATAGAGGAATGGAGGGTCAGTGAAATTCTTTGAATTTTTCATTAGGTTTTTAAATACATATTTATAATAAAATGTTGGAGGGAAATTCTGATGCTGGTACCCACACTGACATCTATTAAACCAGGATCTTTCCTAAATTGAAACTTCTACCATTGGAGGGAGATACATTTCTTTCTCAAGGGTGACAGGTTCTAAGCCACTGGTTTATATCATACCAGGGAGATGAGACACATCGGGAGACAATGAATTTATTGGGGTGGCATCTTCCCACAGGTAACAATAAAGGGAAAGGAATGGGCTGTGCACCTGGGCTTGGTTGTTAGCGCTGCCCCAGCCCCTCAGCGGCAGGCATTTGGCGCCCCGTGGCCACCTGATCTTCAGATTCAAGCTTGGGGACTCTCTCTGTAGAACTTCTTGGCTCCGCCACCAGGGGGGCGCTCACCCCAGCAGTTGCCAGAAGCTCCTGCCATGTACAAACCCGAGGCTGGCTTGATTGTGTGTCCCGCTCAGGATCCTGGAGAGCCACTCCCGCCGTGCTCTGTTTCCCCTCTTACTCGGTCACCTGCAGAGGACCAAGCGCCATGGACCCTCCTTCCAGACCTGCGCATTCTCTAATCTGACTCAGTGCACCTCCTCACCCCTATCCTTCTCACCCTCCCAAGCGGGCTGATGGCCTCCTCTGCAGCCGGCAAACTCGCGGAGCTTCAGCCTCAGCCTCTTCTGGGAAGCTTCTCCTCACTCCTACCTGGTTCACCGCCTCAGCTGGTGCCTTCGGCGGGGCCTGGGGGTCTTTCTTCTCTGACGCCCCGCCAAGCCCCGAGCCTAAGGTGGGTTCAGCCGCCTCCACGCTTGCCAAGGCTGCTTCTAAGACATTTCTCTTCCCTTCTCATGCACCACCCAGCACACCGCCTGCCGTCAGTCCTGGCGGCTGCCGGCCCGCTGGTCTCGGGGTCACCGAAGACCGCTTCTGCAGTCTCCTCCATGCTCCGCTTGTCCTCTTCTCAACGACCCTACAGATGGCCATATTCCTCCCTGGCCTCCTGCTACCTCGTGTGGCTCACCTCCAGGGATCTCGGCCAATGCTGGCCCCCTGGCCCCTGCCTGCAGCCGGTGGACCCTGCCCACGTGGGGCGGGGGTGGGAGACTTCTGGCACCCCACCGCCGCCTGCTCCCACACTCCGCCAGCCCATCCACAGCTCCCTTCATGGCCTCCCTCTGCCTCTATGGGATCACCGTCCTCCTCCGTCTCCCCCCGTGGCTGACACCCACCGGGCTCCCTCTCCCCTCCTGCACCCACCTCCCCTCCCCAAGGCGGCGGGCATCCCGGGGAAAGCTCCTGATCCGGGACGACTTCCGCTTTAAATTCATGCTCGCAGACCTAGGGCTGGGGCAGCGCCACTGCTGGCTCCCACTCTCCGCGCGTCTGACTTCGTACCTCCTCTCATCTCCCGGAGCCGCCCTCGCTCCCACCCTCCCTCCCCCTCTTCTGCCCTGAGGAACCACATCTGACTTGGTGGGGAAATTCGAAGCAGCAGAGTGAGCTGTCTACCTACCCCCCGTCTGAACCTCTCTGCATTCCTGTTGTCAAGGCGGAAGAATCCTGGAAGAATTGAGCTTTCTCCCTGGGAAGCCGGCTGCCCCGCCCCCTCATCCCAGCTCGGGTTCCCATCCCTTCGTGCTTGCTCTGGCTTGTCCCCATTTTCTTGTCAACAGGAGGCTTTCCCTGGAGGGTGAAGAACCGGCTCTTTAGTGGGGGACCCAGTGTCACTCAGCTTTCCGTAAAGGAATTTTTCTAATTGTCACATGGCTAGGATTGGAGCAGGGTTGGGGGTAGGAGGTCTACTCTTGGTACACAGTCTTGCAGGTGACCCCTGGTCTACGATCCGCGCATGTCCTCTTCAGGGTGGCTTCCTGGAAGTAGTGAGTTTTGACACAGAACGGCATCTGGGAACTCTCCCAGCCACGTCCTCATCCAATCCTCGGCCCAGTTCAATCATCCCACCACTGGCAGGTGAAAAAGGGACACCTGTGTGTCCATGCAGGACATACCTGAGGTGGTAAATGGAGAGCACCTCGCTCTTCCAGGAAAGTCCGACGCGGGGCCCTAAGCGAGCCGATCCGAGGATGTTCCTCCCATCGTCAGTCATGCTGGGGATAGAGAGGTGCCCTGGATGTCCCTCCTTGGGTGGGGGGGGGGAGGGTAGGCAAGGTGGCCAGAAGCATACAGCAGAACACCATGCAGGGGAACTCAGGACAAACAGAATGCATGTGACCACAGCAGCGTCTCCAAGCCCAGTGTTTCCTGAACACAGGAAGAAAGCCCAGGAACCCCATCACCATTTGTGTACATTGAAACAACACAACTTAACATGCAGGTGTTTCAGAACACCCTTGAATAAAAGTGTACAGTGGAACCCATCAGAAAGGTTATCTGCGGCTGGGGTGGGTAAGAGGGGGGGAAGGCGTGGCTCCCAGACATATGGGGTGGGGTCTGGCACGTGGCCATGCTGATGTGGGTCGTTGCTCCAGACTGAGACACAACGTGATGCCCTCAGTCCTTAGCCGGCTCACCTGTTCTGCCCTCCCTGTTGAACTCACGAGGGGAACGTCCCTGAACCTTCTGTTCCAGGGCTCCCCTGCAAGCGTTGTGCTTGTTGGGAGCGTCTCATCGCCCCCAGAAACAATGTTCTGTTGGTAAAAGTGGGAAGTCCACTCTTTACTGGGACCATAACCGAGGTCCCGAGTAGTGAGGAAAAGAAGCCTCCAGCATGCTGGGGACCATACTCCCACAGAGACCCAGGCACGGCCCTCAAGTCCCTGGGGTCTGGCTGGGCCCTGTCTTGGGGAGCCATGTGGGTTTGTGTGGAACAGTGGGGGTGGGGACATCTCAGAGGGGTATTGTCTCCTCTGCCTATGACATGGGCCATGAAGGCTGGCTTCCTGGAGTCCCAGAGATAGTGAGTTGGAACTGTCAGGGTCTGGGGATGTCCCAGATGATTCCTCTTCTGTGCAGACTGTTGTCTTACACCGACAGGCTTCCCAGGTAGGGTGTGGCTGATGCCAAGCCACCCACGTGGTTAGGAGCTGGGAAGAGATGCATGGGGTCGGCCCTTGGGAGTCTGGTGGGGCCGTTTCCCACTGCCTGTGACTTGCTGTAGCAGGAGGGGACAGAGCCCCGAGGAAGGCTCCACCTGTCAGAAGCTGAGGACCTCTCTGGTTTGGGCCAGGGTGACTCTGATTTAAGCTAGACCTGAGGGAAATGCTTAATGAGAAAGCTGTCCTCTGTGGGCCTCGGGAGGGAAGTTGAGGTTCTGTCTACTTTTATGTAGCAATCCACCGGGACTGGACATTCTCATTAGAATGCAGATAAAACAGGCCAGACCTGGGTTTGCTGGTGAGAACTTTCATTTCCAGAGCCGTGGGACACATGTCAGACCTTTTGGTGGAGTGCATCAGAAACCAGGGAGATCGCTGACATTTTTATACAAGTGAAGCTCAAGAGCTTCCCTCTGTAGAAACTTCCAGTTAAAAAAGAGGGCAAAAGTCTGATCTCCAAGTATGAATTCCCTGTTTCTTGCCAGTGAATTAATTGCTTCCCACCTTGTAATATTTACAGAATACTGATGGCATGCTGAGGGGGAAGAGGAAAAAGATCTCTTGGAGAGGAATTTTTAGGCACAAAAAGGAAACTGTGTTAGTCATTCTCCAGAGAAACAGAACCAATCGGAGATATACATATAGACACTCTCACCTGTGTTCCAGTTAGGCTGATACATAAAGTCAACCATTGCAGAAACCGTGTCTTCTAAGGGAGGTAAGATGTGATTTGACCTTAAAAAGGAACGGCCACAGAGGGTGGGTGACTGCCCTGGGCCGAGGCTGGGTAAAAAGCCCTGAATGGCTGCATAGGAGGACTTCTGGATGTGCACTTATTGGGTCCTTCTAGAACCTTCTAGTAATGGTTCCTCTAAACTTAGGATCTAGCACATCTTGGCACTGAAATGCACACTTCAAGCTTTGCCAGGATTCCATGGAATCCCAATAGAATTGAAAAGCAGGAATGGTTGGTTGTCTTTATTTTTTGTTAAAGATTTTATTTATTTATTAGACACACAGAGAGAGATCACAAGTAGACAGAGAGGCAGGCAGAGAGAGAGGGGGGAAGCAGGCCCCCTGCTGAGCACAGAGCCCAATGCAGGGCTGGATCCCAGGACCCTGAGATCATGACCCGAGCTGAAGGCAGAGGCTTAACCCACTGAGCCACCCAAGCGCCCGGGTTGGTTGTCTTTAAACTGAAATTTTAAAATGTTCCCATGATTCATTCACAAAGCGGTTCATTTAATAATCACTTCAAGTCAACAACAGTTTCACTGTCTTTCAAAAAAATCCTTTCCTAACGGGCTAACCGTGAACGGCTAGCCTTGGGTTGCCTGATGCAGAATACTCAGCCGAGGCTGAGCTGTCATCCACATTTTTGGGGTCTTCCACCCGTCGGAGGCCAGGTGCTGCCTCGTCTGACCCCATGACAGAATGTGCTTCTAGGCTGAGGCTAAGCTCCCTCGGCCCCACTCCTTCCCACCTGTGAGGCCCACGTCTCACAGGGGCCACAGCACGACCTGGTCATCCTCTCTGGGCTGCTTTGAGAAAGATGGCCAAGTGGGCACGGCAATCCTGCTTCCTTCTAGACTTCAGAGTAGGGCTGGTGCTGTGCGTTGAGCACCTGTGCCCCCAACTCCCCACCCAAACTCATACGCAGAATCCTAACCCCTGAGATGATGGTATGAGGAGGTTAGGCCTGTGGGAGGTGATTAGGTCACAGGGGTGGAGTCCTCATGAGTGGGATTAGTGCCCTTCAAGAAAAGATCCCAAAGAGCTCACTCACCCCTTTGGCCATGTGAGGACGTAGCAGGAAGGGACAATGATATCCATGAACCAGAAAGCAGGCCCTCACCATATCCTCAATCTGCCGGCACCTTAATCTTGGGCTGCCCAGCCTCCAGAGCTGTAAGAAGTAAGTTGCTGTTGTTTATAATAAGCCTGTTGGTCTGTGCTACTTCCGTTACAGCAGCTGGGAGAGAGGGAGACAGGTGGAATGCATCAGAAACCAGGAAGATCGCTGTCATTTTTATACAAATGAAGCTCGAGAGACTGCCCAGCTGGTCTCCATTTCCCAGCAGCGCCCCACCCCTTATATTTTGGCAGGGGTGGGTGGGGTGGGTATTGCAGGTTGTATTTTTCTCCAAAAATGATGTCAACACTATTTCCGGTCTCGTCTGTTCTTGCTGCTCTTCCATCAAGAAGGGAATCTGTGTCTGTCTCCCTGCATGGGGACCCCCTGCACGGGGAGAGGGTCTTTGTGACAGCCTCATCCAGCAGAAGTGAGTAGATGTAATGCTCTACGACTTACTTCCAAGGCGGGAGCACAGAAGGTGACTCAGCTCGAGCCCGGCTCGCTCTCTCGGGACATGTGTTCTTGGGAGCCCTGAGCCGCGGTGCCTGAGTTGGGCTGTCGGGGAACTGGCCTGCTGGAGAGACCACATGGAGATCAAGGCACACAAGGCCCTGCTGACTCTTTCCAGCCCTGCACCAAACACGTGAGAGAACCTTCTCAAGGACAACCCGCCCCCTGACCTCTGCCCCGCCTGCCACTGTACCCACAAGCAAGACCGGGAACAGAACTGCCCCACTGATCCTAGATTACCCTGCCTTTGTGAGCAAAAGATGATCCATTGTTGTCTTAAACTACTGTTTCAGTGTGGCTTGCAGCACAAAAATAAATAACCATAATACCACGCAACGGGGAGTGAGATGGGTCGTTTCCGGATAGATGTGTTTGAGAAGGAGACCATATGACCCAGTTTGCGCAGACTCGGTTACGCCTATTGTCTTGACCTAATTTTTTTTTAAGATTTTACTTGTTTATTTTTAGAAAGAGAGTGAGAGTGAGAGAGCAGGGAGAGGGCAGAGGGAGAGAAAAAGTCTCAAGCAGGGTCCACATTGAATGTGGAGCTCAACACGGGGCTCGATCTCACAACCCTGAGATCATGACCCAAGCCAAAATCAAAAGTCGGGTGTTCAATTAACAAAGGTGCTCCTGGCCCTAATTTTTTTTTTTTTTTTTAGGATTTTATTTTTTAGACAGAGCGCGCAGGAGCAGGGGGGAAGAAAGAAGCAGATTCCCCGATGAGCAGGGAGCCTGATGTGGGGCTTGATCCCAGGGATCATGACCTGAGCCGAAGGCAGACACTTAACCAACTGAGCCACTCAGGTACCCTGCTTTCCCTAATTCTTTTTTTGTGTGTGTGTCTCAGCTTTGGGCTTTTTTTTTTTAATTAACATATAATGTATTATTTGCCTTAATTAAAATAATGTATAATTACATTATTTGCCTTAATTAACATATAATGTATTATTTGGTACAGGTCTGTGAATCGCCAGGTTTACACACTTCACAGCACTCACCATAGCACACACCCTCCCCAATGTCCATAACCCAGCCACCCTACCCCTACCCTCTATGTCCCAGCAACCCTCAGTTTGTTTCGGGAGATTAAGAGTCTCTTATGGTTTGTCTCCCTCTCCGGTCCCATCTTGTTTAATTTTTTCCCTCTTTGCCCCTCACGACCTCCCACCTTGCCTCTCAAACCCCTCATATTAGAGAGATCATGATAATTGTCTTTCTCTGATTGACTTATTTTGCTCAGCATAATGCCCTCCAGTTCCATCCACATTGTTGCAATCCACTTGTCCTAATTCTTAATAAGGCCCCCTTTCACTCTCAAAAGTGCCTCAGTTTGGAAGGTATGTTATATGGTCACCCTATTCAGAACCTGCCCTGGGTTGGTATAGACAAAAATCAGTGACCTTGGAGGAGTCAGATGGAAGACACCTGGGCCACTGAATCACAGCGTCGAGGAACACCCTCCATGGCTCCAGACCCCCGTTCAGGACTCAGGGTGAATGAGACATAAACTGCCAAAGGGAGTCACTTTTTGAAGCCCTGACATAGTGTGTTACAGAGGCTAGCATTACCCTGAAATTAGTTATGAGCAGAAATTAGAAATCTCCATCCTGGTTAACAAAGCTGAGAGTAAAGGTATCAGTATCGGAATCTGAGCCCATTTGCTTTTTACAGACCCCTAAAGCATGCGAATCCATGGTCAGTGTCATCCAATTTCTATGAACAAATAAATATTTTTTAAAAGATTTTATTTATTTGACAGAGATCACAAGTAGGCAGAGAGAGAGGAGGAAGCAGGCTCCCCACTGAGCAGAGAACCCGATGTGGGGCTCGATCCCAGGACCCCGAGATCATGACCCAAGCTGAAGGCAGAGGCTTTAACCCACTGAGCCACCCAGGCGCCCCTTCTTTTCCTTTTTTTACCTCAATTCCAGTTAGTTTCCACGCAGTGTTCATTCCTTTGCTTCAGGGGTAGGATTTAGTGATTCCTTACCTGCATACACAGCCTGAGCTCATCACAGGGGCCCTCCCTAATAGCCATCACCCATTTACCCCTTCCCCCCATGCACCTGCCTTCCAGCAACCCTCGGTTTGTGCTCTGAGGTTGAGTCTGTTTCCTCATTTTGCCTACCTTCCTCCCCCCACTATGTTCATCTGTGTTCTTTCTGACATTCCACAGGAGTGAAGTAGTGGGTATTTGTCTTTCCTTACAGATTTTGCTTAGCTTAATCATGGTGCTTGTATCCACTGAATGTGCACTTTTGGGGTGTTTGGGTAAATACCTAGGAGTGCAATTGCTGGATCCTAGGTTTTTTCAATTCTTAGCTTTTGGAGGAACCACGATACTCTGTTCCAGAGTGGCTGCAGCAGCCCGCATGCCCACCGACAGTGCAGGAGGTTTCTGCTTTAGGCACAACATTACCTGCCAGCAATTTCCTGAGGAGGAAATGGAAATCCTGGGGGATAACCTGACTCACCCAGCATCAGGCAAGCAGCTCCAGAAATTCACCCCAGGGTTCCTGATGCCAAGCCCCTTGAAGCCACCAGCATGCCTCTATTCAGGAGAATTCCTGAAGACTCTCCTTCTGACTTCACGAAAGTGAAACTACAGAGAATATGTGGCATATCCAAATATCTAGATGATCCATTTAGTGAAACCAGAAAGTCAAGCTTCACTTTTAAATTATCAAAGGCTCCTTGGAATAATTTTGAATTTTCCCTCTGCCCTCATTGTGACTCGTTGGATGAAAAGACTAATTAATTATGAGATATCACCTTTAACAAATGACAAGACATTTTCCAACTCTCTATCTGACCACAGCCACCTAACTCTAGATGCTGGCCACTCCACCACAGCCTAGGCCCAATGGAATAAGCACTGTTAGGTGAAGGAACAAATTCTATTTTAAAAACACACACAGAGTAAATCTCATCTTCCTTTCTAATCAAAGTGATTGCCTAGGAAACAGAAGTTCCAAATACCTTCGTAAGCCAGAACTGAACAGGGAAAATGGGATCCCCTGCCATGTTCTACCAGCAGGGAAGTAAGGAACTCTTGCACCCACTCTAGATTGCTGACAGCTGCTTCAGTGTGACTTCATAGCTCCACTAGAGACAAGAGAAAAGCCCAGGAGGTTTGGGGTTAAAGAAGCTTACCTCCAGTCCTGACATGCAGGTGACATTGCGCCCACTGTACCTGCTGCTTTCTCTGAATGCTGATGTCCTGTGACAAGCTGCATGACTGACTCAGATGCTGATTTCAAAACTTCGGGTCTCATGGAGCCAGAGTGGAGAAGTGTTGTCAGGTGGATGAGAAGGCACCTCCCACCTAAGGCTGGCACACCTGCTCCTGTTCCTGGCAGAAGGGGAGACACATGCTTGTTTCTTAAGTACTAATTAGCTTCATTCAAAGTAGACCAATGCCATTGTCCTTTTTGGAGAAGCGAACTTACTCTTCCAAGAAATGCTCAACTCATCGGTTCCAAATGCAACAGGAGTTGGGTCTGGTTTCCTCCAGCCTCCGGACCCCCACCTGGACCACCCTCCTGCACGATCCTGACAGCCCAATACCCCAAGCCTGGGGACACGGGGCACAATGCTGTGTGGGTGGACAGCTCTAGGGGTTGCTGGCACCACTCTTGAGCCCGCAAAACAAAGGCTCTACAGCTCACCACTGCTTCCTGGAGAAACAAGCTGCAGTGCCTCACCTTTCAGGGTCTCTCACCCAGCACCTCATCATGACCCTCAGAGCCAACAAGCTGCAGTGGTTCAGCTTTCAGTGTCTCTCCCACTGCTGCTCACACTGCCTCCAGTGATGGGAACCTGCACTGCCAGTCCTTCTAGCTCCTCGCCCTGCAGCTCACCACCACCTCCAGTGGCAACAATCTTGCAGAGGCTCACCATCCGTGGTCTTGTACTGCAGCTCACCAGGATCTCTAGTAGCAGTAAGCAGCACTGCACAGCCTTCCGGAATCTCTTGCACTGCAGCGGACCACTGTCTCCAGTGGTGGGAACGGGCAGGGCCACTCCGTCCAGCCTTTTGCACTACAGCTCCCCACTGCCTTTGGTGGTGACAAGCTGCACAGCTACGCCATACATGGCCTCGCACTGCATCTCAACACTGCCTCTAGCGGCGATAAGCATCACTGCAACACCTTCAGGCCTCCCTCACACTGAAGCTGACCACTGCCTCCAGTGGCAGGAACCGACACTGCCACTCCTTCCAGCGTTTCCCTGTAAGAAAATGCCAGAGTGGATAAATTTACATTTAGCATGTACTGTTTTAGCCTTTTATCTCACTGGAAATGATCTAAATACTCAACGAATATCTAGTACATTATTTTAATTTACATTGGTATAACTTTAAGGATTCAGGTTACCAAAAAGATTTTGGAAACTATTTTTAAACATCTGTATTTCATAAAACATAATTATTGTTAAAAAGTTCATTTATACATAAATGAATATGTAAATATATAAACCTATTCCATTAAACTTGTACTTAATTCACATTTCTAAATAATTATGTTTATATTACTCATGAAAATTTCATGAGACATTAGACAAAGTTAGCCATCATCTTAAATTATTTTTCTTGCTGACAATTTTTGTAACACTGAATATCATAGAAGCAAAGCATCTGTTATGTGTTTTTTTATTCTATGTTTTGTTCTTAGGATGATTTCAAAATTTTATAATCTTAAATATCTAACAGAGACAACATAAAGTCATTTAAGTAGTCTTAATTTATGTAAGTGCTTATTTTTTGAAGCCAATTAATTTGAGCCCTTTCACAACTTTTGGTAATAGCATTCAGATGTCAAAAAGTATCACATACAGAACACACATATGTAGACATATAAACATAATCACAAACAGAAATCTTATAATACTGGTTTGAAAACTTTAGCCATGATACAAGTATAATAACACAAAATTCACTAGTTTATAAAAGAACAGCTGAATCCAACTGCATTTCTGACAGATGGAACAAGTTAAGGGTACCTACTTGGATGGCTAAAGCTTTTTCACTAGTATTTGTGCTGAAGACTTTTAGGATTTGTATTTGCCCTCTACTGGTAATCTTATGGAGGCTATGGACTAAATTTTGGGCAAGGAAGTTTTCATAGCAGTTTTTTCCCCCTAAAAGCTGCCCCCACTTTTTTGCATGTGATGTAAGTATGGGTCTAACTTCATTCTTCTTTTTTTTTTTTAAAGATTTTATTTATTCATTTGACAGACAGAGATCACAAGTAGGCAGGGAGTCAGGCAGAGAGAGAGGAGGAAGCAAGCTCCCCTCAGAGCAGAGGGCCCAATGCGGGACTTGATCCCAGGACCCCGGGATCATGACCTGAGCTGAAGGCAGAGGCTTCTGCCCACTGAGCCACCCAGGCACCCCTAACTTCATTCTTTTGCATGCAGATGTCTAGATGTCCAGTTTTCCCAACACCACTTGTTGAAGGGACTTTCTTCATTGAATGGCCTTGGCACCCTTGTCAAAGATTATTTGACCATGTACATAAGGGTTTATTTCTGGGCTGTCTATTCTGTTTCATTGGTCTATATGTCTGTGTTTATGCCAGTACCTCATTGTTTTGATAACTGTAACTTTGTAATATGTTTTAAAATCAGAAAAGTGTAAGACCTCCAACTTTGTTTTCAAGGCAGTTTTGAGGCTATTTAGAATTCCGTGGTATTCCTTATGAATCTTAGAATAGATTTTTCCTAAGAAATAACTTTGGGATTTTGATAGGAATTACAATGAATCTGTAAATTGCTTTGGGTTAATGTTACCATCTTAATTATATTATGTCTTCCAATCCATGAATATGGGTTATTTTTCCATTAATTTGTGTCTTCTTTAATTTCTTCAGGTAATGTTTTATTGTTTTCAGTGTACATGTGTTTTAAATTTAAGCAAAAATTTCAAGAACTCACTCACAGGAAAGTAACTTAAGTTCTCTTTAACTTTATGACCACTGAGCTTTTGTCATTTACTTCAAGCCTACTATTTAAATGCAGCAATTATTAAATGTAGGAATTATAGACAGAAACTGTGCTGGAAGACACCTTGAGCCACCATCAGTTCACTCTTGAGATGAATGAGGTCCACATAAACAGAAAGCTGACTCTGTAATGGAGAATTCTCTGTTAACTTGTATGCAGAATACGTTTTTTCCGAGAGGATAATGAAAATGTGCTAAGCTAGAGTTTATGCATATGTTATTAAAAACTCAATAAGAACTATAGCAATCACTGACAAGTTAGACCAATATAAAGATTTTTCTAGGAGTATTTTATTACTAACATTGCTTAGAAGTACCAGATTTTGTTGATAGTAACATGCAGACTGCTATCTTTGTTGTTGTCGTCATTGTCTTTAAATTCTCAGGAAATGCAGAACTTGATTCCCTGCACCTGGAAAGGACTTCTCCCACCACTGACCTTTAGCTCCCTCCTGGCACTAGGCCTCCAAGAGTTTGAGTTTGGAAGCTAGCCAGCCACTAGTCCCCTGTGTAGCTTTAGTGATCAGTGCTTATCTTGCTACCTTCAGCCTGGATCACCTGATGTTCTGCTTCTAGAGTTCCTGCTACTCTCCACTCTTCTCACAGCCAGCTCACAGCTTCTCCTCCCTACTGCCTTACCTAACCATCTTTCAGCTTCTACCCCTGCTGTGAACTGCTGACCAACTCTGCTGTCTTGCATTCCGTCACCAAGAGAGGATCCCATAATAAAACACTTCATGCCAGGCTCCCTAAGGGGCTATTAGCTCGTCTGGAGGCCAAATGCCCATGGGCCAACAGCCAGACCTGAGCAATCAGTGATAGCCAGAGTGGCAGGACCATGTGGTCAGCCTTCCTTTGGAGGGAGCCCAAGCAAGGCAGGCAGGCATGCAAATGGGTTCCTCTCCAAACTTCCCTTTCTCCCTGTTTTCCTTCTTTCTTTGGCCTGCCAGCTCTTGTGACTTCTCTGCTCTCGGCTTTCCCTCTTTTCTCTCCCTCTTCCCGTTTCCCCTCTTTCTCTCTCTGACAGTTTCTGTTATGTACCGATACGGAGCTTCACAAATTGATATTCACTGCCCACTCTGTAACAGTAATAAATGCTTTTCCTTAGCACACAGAGCCTCTTAGACTTAACGGAAAGCAGGTAAGAGAACTGGTTAACTTACCTCACCACCCCTCAAACAATTCTAAGTTGGCTTGTGGTTTTTAGTTACCCAATTATTATAGGATGTCTCTAAATCTAATCCTTTAAGCTCTTATGAACAAATTCTACCACCCCCCCCCCAAAATCATTATTGGTGAAACTTCATAAGCAGTCTCTTTCGGGGTAAACAGTAAACTTTCAGGGTGCTTGATTTGGGAAAATGTATCAGAATTTATGACTCCAGAGCCCTGCTGAGTTATTATTCATCATTCTAGCATTTTAACCGCTGTTGTCTTTTCATTTTCACCCCTACACTGGTTTCCTTCCAGATTGCACATGTCCTGAAGTAGATACCATAGGGAGGAGTGACCGCATTACACAAGATAGAGAAGAGCAGTGGAGAGCCGAGCAGCCCCCACTCATACAAGCGGGTGGGCAAGTCTGTCCTAATCAGCACTCAGTTTCCTGTGCCCCAGCCTTCTTTCTATTTTTATTTCTGAAAAGACAATCCGATTTAACAAGAACGCTTATAAGAATTGCTTTTAAAAACCTAATTCCACCTTCCTAACACTAATTTCAAGTTTTATGTATCTCCTCCCACACGCATAAGGATTTCCCCCTAGCTACAGCTGTAACTAGGGACACACTGCTCTTTTATCCCCAGCTGTAGGCAGACAAACTTTGTTGTTGGGGCTGCAGGAGGAAGCTAACTGCTTCTCCAATACTTTGTGTAACCTAGCCCCATGCCCACCATGTCTAACAGGTCATAAGTATCAGTAAAATATGGTCAAGCCTTGAGGAGTTCACAATCTAGTGAGACAATGAGAGCGAGAGAGAGAGTAAGGCACCCGTTGGTCTTACAAATGGCCATTGCCAATCCTTTCACTTTTTCCTTCAGTCTGTCCAAAGTGGCAAAGGAAGAAAAGACTGTCAGGCAGGAGTCATAGCCCTCTGAAAATCCCAGCAATCACGTCCTTCCTGTCACATAGGAGTTACTTCTAAGAACTTCAAGATTCTCCCCAACCATGCCACCTGCCAGAAAACATTTCTTCCCCTGATATCAGAGCCTCTACCCTCTTTGCAAAGTAAATCCCTCCCCTAGCCTAGTCTCCCTTTTCCACATTCTGGTCTCTCCCTGGAATGCCTTCCTTGCCCCTCCACCTCACCTCCTTCCCATGGCACCTCTTGCTAGCTCTTGGGAAAAGAGCTCTAACTTCTCCCCTCTGGAATGGACTCAGCCCATGGAGCACCTACCTTCAGGGTAGTAGAGGTTAAACTAACTCCCTACAAGGGCCAGGCAGTATTCTTTCAATTTTGCACATTAAGTATAAGGGAATATTCTTTACCTTGACAAAGAAATGTGCTCTTATTCCTCCTTGAAGCTTATGGCCCTTGGTCAACCTTTCACTTTCACAATTTTGACAGAGATGAGGATACGTTAGGATAAGATTCATTTTCCTCCTAATTCTATTCTAAGAACGATAGTGCAAAAGTGGGGTCCAAGTGACAACAGACACCAATGTCGGTAAGTGGTGAGGGACCTTCAGAATAACAGGGAAAATAGGCACTCTTAGAAGGCCAACCTCCAGCCACTCCTTACCCACATGCAACATGGCCCCAGTGTGGCTAGAACTTCTGACATTCCAAAAGACAGAAATCCAGATATTTTTGTAAAAAAAAAAAAAAAATCCCGTTTTTCAAATGTTGTCAGCTAATTCAAAAGAGCTTAAAATGCTGCAGAGGCGAATCCCAAAAAGCATGCAGGGTGCAAGAAGACTTCCAGGGTACAGTCTCTGGCACTGCCAAGCATTTATCTTATTTTATGATATTTGCCCAACTTATAACAGACAGTTCTATAATTACGATTTCTCTAGAAATCACTAGTCTATTTCCATATTAATCCTCCATAGTTGTGGTATATCTATGTTTCCTACCCTATCTCTGTGGCATTAATAATAGTGTATTAAAGTCAAATTACCCTCCTCTCCTTACTCTCTTTCTCCCTCCCCTGCAAAAGGAGTTAAGACATGGCGCTTTTAAAACCAAAGCTTGGAGTCAAATTAGTTTAGATATTATAGTAGCTTCATAGAGTTCTCTAGAGTTTCTAGAATTTTTACCAGTGATCTTACTGAAAATCCTTGTTCAGGGGAGAACGGAGTCAATATGGTATGGTTAGCATGCACACCCCCACCCCAAACAGCACCATGATGAAAACTGAAATCACAGTATATGAGTCACTTATCACTGCCATGTGCCTTCCTTAGGCCTAAGCTTAATGCTCTATGCAAATGATTTTCCCACTTCTGAACTCCAACCATTTAGCACCCTCCCCCATCAGCATTTACTCTACATTTTTATCCCAACTGTATGTACATCTGCCTTCCCTGTAAGAGCAGGGACTGTAGCTCTTGACTGTATCACCAGGCCTGGAACAGTGCCTTACACAGTTGGCTAAGCATGATGTATTGCATAAGCCATTATCATCACCCAAATAACTACTATTTCCAGAGCACTTACTAGGGGCTAAGTAGTTTACCTACATTATTCTAGAGGCTTTCCCAGACCAGACCATCCAATCCAAAGCAGCTCCCAGTCACCCTCTAGCATGGAAACTTGTTTTATTTCTCTAAATCGGATTTACTGCTACGTAATATGCTCTTGTTTAATTATGTCTCCCCAAAGAAAGAAAGATCTAAGAGAAAAGCCTTTTTGCCCACCTTATGCTTGGCAGGTAGAGAGCAAATAAATGAATCTAAACTTCCCACTTCCTTGGGTGGCAGAGTTGATTTGCACAGAGATCACACAAGTATACTTTAAAATGTATAGGCGCAGTACGCTAACATAAAAAAATAAATAAAATAAATTAAATTAAATGTATATGCAGATTTCAGGGGCACCTAGGTGGCTCAGTCCAGTGAGCAAATAACTCCTGGTTTCCACTGAGATCATGATCTCATGGGTTGTGGGACACAGCTCCTCCTGGGGAGAGTGGGGGTTGGGGTGGGGTGGGTTCTTGCTCAGCCCGGAGTCCGCTTCTGATTCCTTCTCCCTCTGCCCCTCCCCCTCTCTCTAATAAACAAATCTTTAAAAAAATGTATATCTAGATTTCAGGATAAATGCGTTGAATATTTTATGGTCCACAATACTGGGAGAGGGGAGTGATATAAAAGTTTAGTCACTTTTCCTCAAGCAGCGACTGATGACATAGGTGCTGGAATTTTCGCTGCAATATGAAAGCCACTTCCTCTGACATAAGGTCCACTGCCAAGTGCGGCTCTTGCCACATCCTCTGATAAAGAGTTCATGATAGCTAGGTTGGCTGGGGTGGTCAGGATTCCAGAAGCTCACACTTAAAAAGGGGTAAGTGGAGTGGTCAGACGACCAAGCCTAAGTGTACAGGAGGATCTCCGCGGATTCGTCAACCCCACCCCGATTCTCTGACTTGGGGTTCCCCTTCTACCGCGTTCCGCAGCTTCCTCTCCCCTTCAAACCCCAGACGCACCTCAGGATCAAACCTTGCTCACCCCCAAGCCTCCAGGGGGCGAGGTCACCGAACCCCACGTCACGTGAGTGGAGACTCGCGCGGGTGCCAGCAGACTCCCGGAGGGCTCGGGGGCAGCGACCAGTGCCCAGAGCTCACCCACCCCTGCCCCGCCCCGCCCCGCCCCTCGCTCGGGCAGTCGGGACCCTCCCTCGCAACCGCACAGACCTCGGCTCGGTCCCGCCAGCCCGCGGCCAGGTCCCGCCCCGCCCCTAGCTCCGCCTCGGCCCCGCCTACCTAGACTCCGCCCCATCCCCGCCCACTCCGCCCTCGTCCCGCCTCTCGCGGTCGCGCTTACTCCGCGGCGGACAGCTACACCGCCAGAGCCGGCAAACGGCTGGCTGTCGCTGCTGCTCGTCGTCTTCCCGCGTCACCGCTGCCGCCATGCCCGGAGGTCTCCTTCTCGGGGACGAGGCTCCCAACTTCGAGGCCAATACTACCATCGGCCGCATCCGTTTCCACGACTATCTGGGAGACTCGTAAGTGGCCACCTCGTAGCCCTGCCGTCGGGTTACGCCCGACCGCGGAGGTGCCTTCCCTATTTCTTCTCCCTTCCGTCCTCCTTCCCGCTCACCCTCCAGCTCGCCTCCCGCCTCCTCCCCGCACCGGTTCCTGCACGTGCCTCTGGCCGAGTGGCCCCTGCCCCGCGTCGGCCGAGCGCTTCTGGGGGCCGGCTACCGGATCCGCTCCGGCTTGCGGCCCCCTCGTGGCTGAGCGCGCTCCGCGGCGGGAAAGGGGGAGGGGAACGAAATGGGGCTCCCGCAGGTCCGGGAACCCGAGGCGGATGGAGGCCTGGTTGCCTATCGCACTCGGTTTAGTAAGCGGTGCCAAGGAGCGCGGTCAGGCGGAGGCCCGGCGGGGGCAAGGGCCGGGCGGCATCAGCGGTCACGTCCCGGGATTCGTGCCCAGGGTCGCACCTCCCTCCCTCCTTCCGTTCTGGAATTTGCTCCCGGGGGAAGGTGGGTGTTAAAGGCCATGGTCTGAGGACACTCCTGCTGGCTGAAGGTTCGGAACGGCCCAGCGCGTTATCTGAAGTCCCGCTTGCTGCAGTGGCATTTGCAGGCTTCTCGACACAAAACGTAAATTTAAAACCACCAGCTGCCAAATAACTGGCTAAAAGACTTGTTGTCCAGAGCCTCCTGCGGTGGCTGGACTATGATTTGATAACAGCTCTGGGAGGAACCAAGAACACTCTGTATGTAGGTGTGTCCTTCATTCCAGAACTTGCAACACTGTGCGGGGGAGGGCTCTCTGAGGTTGCTCCGTGGCAGTGGCCCATTTTTGCCTTCCCGCCGCCGCAGGCTCTTGGGGCGCCAGCGCGCTTGTACCTCCCCGCTTTGGAGACCCTTTTGTTTCCCAGTGTGTGTCCCTCACTGCTTCCTGCCCCCTGCTGCCTTGCTTCCCGCACGTGGCCTTGCTGGTGATTGCCAGATCAGGCCTGGCAGTACCATTATGACTAGGAGTAAATCGGTGTTCCCAGGTTTTACATTTTATAGTTCCTGAATCAGCAAGCTTTCAAGTTGCTTAGTTTTAACCTGAAAACATCCCAAAGATGAGATGTGTCATTATATTATGGTTCTGGAGTTCCAGCAGCCCCACCACACTGGTTTTCCTTTTTTTTTTAAATTATTGAGGGATAATTGGCACACAGTATTTTATTAGTTTCAGGTGTATAACAAGACAATTTGGTACATTACTCTGTACTCATCAAGTGAGTGTAGTGACCGTCTGTCACCATGCATTACAATATTATTAACTATGTTCCCCAAGCTGTACTTTCCTCATCCATGACTTAGATGTTCTATAACTGCAGGTTTGTACCTCTTAATTCCCTTCATCTGTGTCACCCATTCCCCCACCCCCTCTGGCAACCACTGGTTCTTTGTATTTATGAACAGGAACAGGAGTCTGTTCCTAGCTTTTTGTTTGTGTGTGGGTTTTGTACTGTGATGTTGTACGGCTTAACAATTACTCCATGATTTGTATACTTTTAATTCACAGCATCCAAGTATATGTGTGTATAGACAGAGAAGTTTATGAGATTAATCAGTAACTTGGTGGGGCTATGCAGAGAACCTGGAAGAGATTCCTACATTTTAGGCCTACACATCGTCTTAAAAATCCCCTAAATCCATTGTCCAGCCTCTGAGTACGGAAAAAGCTAAGCTTTGTGAAGGAGAGGACTAGGCTAGAAAAAGAGATGAGAGATGGAACATTCAGACCTTAAAGGTAGGAAGAGACCTCAGAAATACAGATTGTGTCCAATCTCGTATTCTAGGTATTAGTGTTTCCCCAAAAGTCCATGGGATTTTCAGGGTATATGTTTCTTCCTATTCCCATCTATAGCCTTCACCCCCATACAGCAAAATCTTACCAGGACTCTTAGATTGTATAGATTAAAGATAAATATTAACATACTATACCAATAATTACAAATGCTGCAACTGTTTAAACTAACCCTACTTTTTGGGTTTCTTCTTGTTGTTGTTTATTGGCCCCTGGATCTATCTTGATTTCATTGAAAGTGGTACCTTCTCGGGGAGCCACCAGGAGGAAGATGAGAAAAATACTTGCATCTATAATCAAGTAATATTACAAGAGCTGCCTCAGATCAGGCATGATGCCTCCCCTACCCCAAAAAGAAGTTTGAGCTCTTTATATAATTACAACAGAAGGATTTTGCCTAATAAGTTTTTCTCAACTCCATTCTGTGCATGATCTCAGTTCAGATGGTACTTTTTGATCCAGGTGGGTTTTTTTTTTGGGAGGAAAAAAAAGAACTTCAAACAAAGTATCTGCCCTACCTCTGACAATTGGAAACAACTAAGGGGGTTGGGTGCTGCATTTGGTGAATTTTATCACTATTTTTGTGTGTATGTAGTAGAAGCAGCTGCTTTACAGTACATTTTACCAAACAAAGCATGTTTTCCTGGCGTTTTCTGGAGGTGAGTGTGGACCCTTCCCTTAAAGGATGAAACCTTTTGTCTTTTGAAAATAAGGAAGGAAATGGGATATTGTAATTGAACTACTCTTACTCTTAAGAGCACAGTAGGGAGACTTGGAGGGGAAGGCAGGCTGTAATAAGACAGTCTCAAGAGTTATCCTATTTGGCAAACTGGAGTTTGGCTTCTGAGGGGGGCAGGATGTGAAGTGGCTTAAAACTCAGTTCCTTGGGCGCCTGGGTGGCTCAGTGGGTTGTTAGGGCCTCTGCCTTCGGCTCAGGTCATGATCCCGAGGTTCTGGGATGGAGCCCCACGTCAGGCTCTCCTCTCAGCGAGGAGCCTGCTTCCTCCCTCTCTCTCTGCCTGCCTCTCTGCCTACTTGTGATCTCTGTCTGTCAAATGAATAAATAAAATCTTAAAAAAAAAAACCTCAGTTCCTTAGCATGATTCAGCAAAAACCTTCTCGACACACGGAAAGTTGTATGTCTGACACATCATAATTTCATCAACCATGTAACAACACAGGAAGAAACGACCTGTTTGTTTTTCTTTAACTTTTTTTTTAAGATTTTATTTATTTATTTGACAGAGACAGACACAGGGAGAGAGGGAACACAAGCAGGGGGAGTAGGAGAGGGAGAAGCAGGCTTCCCGCCAAGCAGGGAACCGGATATGGGGCTCGATCCCAGGACCCTGGGATCATGACCCGAACCTCAGGCAGACGCCCAACGACTGAGCCACCTAGATGCCCCACCTGTTTGTTTTTTTCTCAACTCCTGGAGACTCTCTCTCGAGTCTCATCTGACACTTAAGCCGATCCTTTTCTGTAGAATCTAAGACCTAGATTTTACCCATGCCTAGATTATTTCTTTCAAAAGATGTATATCCCTCTAACTGCTCTTTATAGAAGAGTAAACCTACCACAATCCTCCAGAATCTTAAAAATACTACCTCTCTCTTCCCAGTCTTGCCATAGGGCTGTCTATCCTTTTTGTGGGAAGGCTTTTCCTCTCCTGAAGCCTTGGGAGTCCAAGTGGCAGCGTGGCATCTAGGCTAGGTTTAGTAATCTACTAGTTTAGGATCCTGGTGTAACGTACCTCAGCAAGGATTGTGGAAAACCGAGTGTTAACTTTTCCCTTTCAGAGGAGTAGTTTCAGTTGCAGAGGAGAGGGAAAGGGTAGTCCAAAAGTTCTTGGTGACTTTTAGCTTGAAATGTGCTTAAAATCCATACAGAGTTTTACCTTAGCTAATGATGACTATTTAGATAGTAGGATTTACCTAAGAATCTGTAGTTGTGAAAATCTGTTGTAGGCTCTCAGTGTTCTGCCCACTTGGTCTAAAACAAGAAGAAAAAGAAACTGCAGACAGAGACAGGCAAAACTGTTTTGTCAGGGTGCAGAGATCGGGTGTCCTGTTCAGCAGGCTGGGTCAGTAAAGTCGACTTAACAGTTTTTATATCCATTCACTACAAAGAAGCCAAGTGTCAACTTTAATTTTACATATAAATAGGGGATAGTAGCCTATTTATTTCAGATTACATAACCTGCTTATTATTGCAATCAGGGATTTGTTTGGATTGGGGCACATTGGGACGTCCATTGTTGAAGCTGAATGTCCGGGTCTCCGTGCCTAGGAAAAAAATACAAGTGAGTTCAAGTGGGCGGGGAGGTGGGGAGTTACTTCAGTAAGCTTGTTGGTATGAGTAGCACAGATTTTACGAGCTGAAAAGAGTCAGGGTGGCCCTGTAGTTATTAAAGGAGGCAACACCCTTAAATTAGAATCTTTTAAGACATTTATCATGTGGAATTTCCTATCTTTGGTTGAATTGGGCTTTAAACATGGACTTTTCTGGAGAAAATCAAAGCCTTCCTCAACAAAAATCTAAAAGTAATTGTCCTCATAAGCGTATTCCTTTAAAAAAGAAAGTCATTTTTGACCTAAGATTTGTGATTTTCTCCAGTAAGTTGAGACTTCCTTTTCCTTTCTTTCAGATGGGGCATTCTCTTCTCCCACCCTCGGGATTTTACCCCCGTGTGTACCACGGAGCTTGGCAGAGCTGCAAAGCTGGCACCAGAATTTGCCAAGAAGAACGTTAAGATGATTGCCCTTTCAGTAGACAGTGTTGAAGACCATCTTGCCTGGAGCAAGGTATAGTACCAATTGGCATGTGCTTTGAAATTATAGATCAAGTTACCAATTATATAGAGTAGCTTGGTTTGGGTTGTTTTTTTTTAAATTTTTAATTTAAATTCACTTTAGTTAAGATAGAGTATATTAGTTTCAAAGGTAGAGTTCAGTGATTCATCTGTTGCATAGAACACCCGGTGCCCATTACAACATGCCCTCCTTAATGCCCATCACCCAAGTTACCCCATCCCCCCGCACCCTCCCCTCCAGCAACCCCCAGTTTGTTCCCTATAGTTAAGAGACTCTTACAGTTTGCCTCCTTCTCTGTTTTTATTTTTTATCTTACTTTATTTTTCCTTCCCTTCCCCTGTGTTCCTGTTTTGTTTCTTAAATTCCACCATGAGTGAAGTGATACGGTATTTGTCTTTCTCTGACTGACATATTTCACTTAGCATAATATCTTCTAGTTCCATCCTCATTGTTGCAAATGGCAAGATTTCATTCTTTTTGATGGCTGAGTAATATTCCTGTGTGTGTGTGTGTGTGTGTGTGTGTGTGTGTACGTGTGTACACACGTGTGCCACATCCATTCATCTGTCAGTGGACATCTAGGCTCTTTCCATATTTTCCTTGTTGTAGACATTGTTGCTATAAACACTGGGGTGCACGTGCCCCTTTGAATCATTATTTCAGGTAAATACCCAGTAGTGCAATTGCTGGGTCACAAGGTAGTCCTGTTTTTAACTTTTTGAGGAATCGGCATACTGTTTCTCAGAGTGGCTGCACAAGTTTACATTCCCACCAACAGCGTAGGAGGGTTCCTCCTTCTCCTCATCCTTACCAACATCTGTTGTTTCCTGAGATGTTAGGATTTTTTTTTAAGATTTTATTTATTTATTGGGGGGGCACCGAGAGCATGGAGAGTGGGAGGAAGAAGCAGACCCCCCATCCGAGCAGAGAGCCCCATGTAGGGCTCCATCCAGAATCCTGAGATTATGACCTGAGCTGTAAGCAGATGCTTAACTGACTGAGTTGCCCAGGTGCCCCTCAGATTCACTGATAATCTGAAAGTCTGAGACCACACTGTGACCTCTGCCTTTGCTAAATGCAATGCTTGGTCCTTAGCCCTCCTCTTTCTTGGCCTACTAGGAGCCTTTAACCCAGTGATCACTATATTCTGAGACATTTTCCTCTCTTGGCTTCCAGACACAACATCTGTAGCTGTTCTGCTTATTCTCAGACTGCGCTCCATCTCTCAACTCCTAATTTATGCCGAAGTTTCCCTGGACACATTTCTTGGACGCCTTCTCTTTTTATCCACACCTTTCCCCTTGGTGAAGTCATCCACTCACCTCTAGATGCTGTGATTTCCAAATTTCCATCTCTAGGTCAGACTCTGCTGGCTTCCAGACCGATACAATCCATGCCAACTCAGCCTCTCCCCTGGGATGTCCCATCATCTCACACCTAGTATATCTAACACGGAGTTCCTTTTCTTAATCCAAGGTCTTACTCATCTTAGAAAACAGACACTGCATTTTCATAGTTGCTCAGGCCAAAAAGCCAGGCATCATCCTTAATGCCTCTGGTTTTTCCATATCCATGTCCAATTCATCAGTAAATTCATCTCCACCTTAAAATTATCCTTAGTCCTATTTGGAAGACTCTTTACCCAGGTTGTGGCTTGCCCTCACGTCCTTCTGGTCTTGACTTATTAAAGCCTCCCATGGCCTCATTATCTAAGATTATAACTCTGCTCCACACTCCCTAGCCCCCTCTGATTAATTTTCTCCTTAGCACTTGTCACCATCTAAAAGAAAATGCTCTGCACATCGCTGGTTTCGTTTGTTCATTTGTCCGCACCCAGCAGAGTAGAGGCTGGGCCAGGCAGGCTCCCGTTCTGTGCACTGCTGACCATGCTTGATGCCCGGTACGTCCTAGGTGGTTGGTCTGTACGCGTAGAATGCAGGAACTAAAGGAATTGCCTACTTGCAACAAAGGATGTACTTGGCCAATAAATGTGGTGATCTAGGCTTAACTCAAGAACATTCTGATGGCTTCGCTATGATGTGCCACTGAATAATGCTGATGGGTCAGCTTGGAGGGATGGACCGTGTACCACGCACTGTGCCAAACACTTCACGTATAACTGAATAAAAGATGTCCCGACTTGGGAGTTGGCCACCTGGGGCTGCATCCTTTGGCCATTTCATGCTCATTGATTCTCAGTGTCTGAGATGAGAAGAACTATATGCAGGAGAAAAGAGAAGCACATTGCTCTTTCTTGGAGTGGAATTCTTTCTCATTCCTTACTTCTGGCTGTGAATAGCGGCTGCCTTTCTACAGCCATCTCACGGGCTGTTTCTCGTATGTTTCCAGGAGCAGCCCTTTAAGGGAGGTGTGTGGTCCATGCCCTCGTGTTTGCCAGTGAGAATACCTTTTCCTCCCACAGAGCTGGAGGGACTTGCTCAGCATTGTCCTGCTATAAAATGATGGCAGTGGCCCGTTGGAACCTCACATCGATGCTGTTTGTGATGCTAGGTGCTAGAGGGCAGGCATTAGCCCGATTTAGGATAGAACAAAAGCAAAGTATGTGGTTCATTGATGCTCGTGGATGTCATGGAATACCCACTGGGCAAGTGGCAGTGTTGACAATTGATGGTATAGCGATCGATGGTTAAATGGAGAAATCACTGAAGGAAGAGCTTATCACCTCTTGTATAACATCTCTTAAAGCATTTTGGCTGGTGAGCTTCTGCCTTAGAATTTTCCCAGTTGGGATTGCATTCAATAGGAGACACATCCCAACGGTCAGAAACAGTGACAGACCTTGACGTTCAGTTAATTAAATACGAAACTTCACGGTGCCTCTCGCATGAATCCATATGCATCATTTTTTAGGTGTGATGACTTGGTAGGGAGCCAGTGACAGGAAAAGGTAAATAAGATATTAAATAAGATAATAAAACTAAGGAACATGTCAAAATGTGTTGCTACACCTTTCAGAGTTTATCGATATGACTCTTAACCCTGTCGTATCTCCATGGAGAAGTTAAAGAGTCTGTGACTACCATGACATCCATCCACTTCACTTTCAAGGCCCCACATAAGAAATAGACCTCATTCTAACTTAAAATCCTCTTTTCTGCTACTTCATAAAACTCTACCCAGCTAAGTGACTCGCTCTCTTCTCAATTCTTCTCAATTCTTTATGCTCAGACTTACCTGCATGTTTCATTAATACTGTTCCTCTTAACCTGTGAAAAGCTCATCCATCCTCCAAGGCCTGAGATCAGAGTCTTTCCTGGAGTCTCAGCCAGCTCAGCAGACCTATAAATGGGGACGTTAATATACTCAGCATTCACAATCTGCCATGTACCCATCACAGCCCTGCATTTGCTGGGACTTCATAGGGGAATCATCTGAACCAGAGTAGACGTTTCTTTGAAGGCAGGAACTGTGTCTTACTCGTCCATCCTACCGGCCCCACTTTGAGTGCCGTATGGACACTTGATCAAATAATGAAGCTAGATTTTTTTCTCCCAATGTCTTCTAGGGACCAGAAAAGTAGAAGTGAATGAGTGCAGTTAACTAAGGGAAGAGAACAGCATAGGGAGGGGCATACATTATTGTCTTTCAGTTCAGACCTGAAATGCCTTGTTTCTATGGGGATGTCTCTGCCTTTTTCACCCATAAAAATTTTACCTGTTACTTGTCCTTAAAGTATATATATTCAGCTCTATTCTTGGGTTGGCTTTGTGATTCCTCCCCCCACCCCATTTCTTAATAATCTGCCTTTCAGTAGTGTTGTGTCTGGGTCGGGGTACTTAGCAGGCAGGGGCCAGATCAATAGAATTATCTCTGCATGTGGCATTATTTCTAGAACCGATGGACTTAATGAACCCCTTTTTTCAGATGGTGTTTACTTGTTGGGAATCTGGTGGTGCTTTGGATTGGGATCTAACTCTACAGTATTCAACCCTGCTGCTTTCTTTCTTGCTGCTTCAAGCAGTAAAAGCATGCCAATTTTTAAGAGGACTGGGCATGAAAAGGGTCTATAGTTATAACTTAAGTTCTGTACCACACTGTTCTTTCTGTCAGTGACTGATTGGGATAAATTAGGGTGTTCATTCATTTTCTTACTCAAATTGCTTAGAGTAAATTACGATTGTGGTCCTCTTCCCTGTCTTGCAAGATAATAGCTGTTAACTGATTGAATTCAGAAGATGTGCTTAGTTTAGATTTCTTTTTCCTCTCTCACCTGCATTTCAGGATATCAATGCTTACAATGGTCAGGAGCCCACAGAAACATTACCTTTCCCCATCATTGATGATAAGAATCGGGACCTTGCCATCCTGTTAGGCATGCTGGACCCAGCGGAGAAGGACGAAAAGGGCATGCCTGTGACAGCCCGTGTGGTGAGTGTAGAAATCCATTATGCAGTCCTCATGGCCGACCAGGCTCTTCGTCTGATTGAGTGCTTGCACCAGCTCCAGGAAATAGGGGAATATCTCCGATTGCAAAATAACTGTACTAGCGGCAATCTCACTGAGCATCTGTACTGCTAATGCAAAGTAAAATTTTCAGCTAAATTTTAAAGTTGTTGAACTTGACAGCTTTTGGAAATCTGCGTAAAATAAGTAGTTATACTAAGATGTCATCTAGAAGTGGGGAATCTTTTCTCCAGCTCTCCTGACAGCCCTCTCCAAAGTGGTCCTAGGGGCTGATATCTTTCCATAAGGCAGCTCTGGCTTGGAATTTCTATTTGTTCTGTCCTTACCCACTAGAGAATAAACTTAGTCCCTCATCTGCAAAACTATACAACTATTTAAGGATGAGGATCAACTCCCATTAGTATATTTTAAGATAACCATCCCCAGTTAACATAGTACCTTCCCAGGGCCTTTCTGGATTCAATTTGCATATCAGGTGTTCTTACTGAGACAGCAAGAGCCAATAGAATTCCCTTCTAAGTTTAGAAAAATAACATGGAGGGGCACCTGGCTGGCTCAGTCGGTAGAGCATGTGACTCTTGATCTTGGGGTTGTGAATTCGAGCCTCACACTGGGTGCAGAGATTACTTAAAAATAAAGAATAAAAAATAAATCTTTAAAAAAAAAAACCAAAAACCACAGAGAATAAAATTATCTAAACTCCAGCCACCTAGATTAACAGTTTGCTGTATCCTTCTAGGTGTTCTGGGAAGGGGC